>PVJS01008513.1:0-52870 GCA_004027185.1 Glis glis
GGAGGTAGAACGCCCCTTGGTTCAATCCCTGGTACCGCAAAAAAAAAAAAAAGACAGTAGAAAAAATCTACTGATTTCACCTGAAGTTTATTAATACAGAAGATAATAGCATATAAGACAGTCTTATATTTATCTGCAAATCTATTGCCACAAATTATTTCCATGTATGCTATTGCTCAGCATTTAAAGTTAGAAGCATAAATAATGCTTAGATATCAGGGAAATTCTAATATCAACCCCATGAGAACCAATTTATCTATCTAAATCCCAAGATTATCTTACATAAAGAATAAATATTACAAGCTACAAAACACAGTCTAGGCAACTATAACAAATCTATACCAAGGGATAACAAAATAATTTTATTTATCCTCAAGAAGTTGCAATTTTGGAAAACATAGAAGAAGGAAATAGGCCTTTTGAAATTGTGAGGAGTTTCTCACTTATTTTTACTACAAAATATACTTTTTCTTTTTCTTTTTTTTTGTGGTACTGGGGATTGAACCCAGGGTCATTTTACCTCTGAGCTACACCCCCAGCCCTATTTTTCATTCTTTATTTTGAAACAGGGTCTCACTAAGTTGACAAGGGCCTCAATAAGTAGCTGAGGCTGGTCACAAACCCGGATCCTCCGGTCTCAGCCTCCCAAGTACTAGGATTACAAGCGTGAGCCACCACGCCCAGCTATTACTTTTGCTTTTTCAATGAGCCTTTACTTTTTTATATTTCTCTTCTCATATGGATGAGTGAATCAATATCTTGAAATTATTTCCCTATTTTCTATTCATTCCTTTTCAAAACAAAGTAGTTAGAAAACTGTAATGATAAAAGAACTTTGGACTGGATGTCTTAGATCTTTCAGATAGGTGCCGTATATTATTGTCTGTTGTTTTTAGGTAATGATGATGGTTAGACATACATTGAATCAACTGAAGAAAGAAGTCATCTTAATCTGTGCTCACATGAAATTTGTGGTTTAATTTTTTAATATCAACTTCTACTTGAAAAACACCCTTTTTAGTCAGCAACTCAGACTGGGGGCCAAATGAGCCTTTGCTCGCAGCACACCAGGGCACTGCTGATGAGCTTCCACTAGTTTCCTAATTATCCCACTTGGTTTGAAGCCGTGTTTCAGCGCCAAGGTTTGGCTATGCCCCCCCTTCCCATTCTAAGATGCTGTGATCCTCTGCCCTCGCATTTCTGGTCTTGCTCTAACTCACATCAGATACCCCAGAATCCAAAGCATGCCCATTAGTCTCATATGTCCAAACCAACAAAGTTGTGTGATTAGGTTCCCAGCTTCAGCACAATGGCTGAGATGTTGCTGTACAGCTCATTACAGATGCCATTACTCTCTAAGAACTTGACTTATAGCTGTTTCAAGGCAGTGGCTGCCAGTTAGTGAATTCCTCATGCTGGAGCTAATGACATTTCAGGATAGATTAGGCACCCTGCATCAAAATAGCAATTTGAACATTCTCCAGATCCTATTGTCTACCCTGAGGAAAACTTTGTGATGCCGGTTATGATTCCTGGCACAATAATGAAGATCTTTCACTTGTTTCTTCATCCATCAAATATTTACTTAGCATCTAGCTATGTATGACAGCATGACAGATGTAATGGAATTTATAAATTTAATAGATAATCCTTGACAGTCAAAACCTTAAAATCTAACAAAAAATGTGCTGTCAGTTATATAAAATTTTATACAAATAAACAAGTTCACCTAAGAAAAGGTTTAGAAAGCTGAATCCCAGAGTGTTAATGGTGGTTATCCCTAGATGCCAGAATTACAGGAAGTGGTCTGCTGCTAAATGTTTAACAATTGGCTCTCTGTTCTCCAGAGAAATAATCCTAAGATACTGGTTCATTTATTCACTGGTATACATAAGATAGTAGAAGAGAAAAATGAAAAAATAAAGGTTCACTGAAAAACAGTACATTAAAAAGCTCTGTATTGTGGCATTTCTATATTTTACTGATTTCCATACCATGGCCTATTTTCAATCACCAAATTAATGTCAACCAGCTCACAAAGTTTGAACTCATAAATCACTATGTGAACTGGCTCTAATAAACCACTGATTAGATGAACTCTATTTTCTTTCTTATACTTTTCTTATTTTCAAAATGCCTTCAATGAAAATAATGGTTTCCCCTAGGGACAGACACTGAATGGCAGGGGACAAGGATGGAGGTACTTTTTTTTCTCTATACTACTGTGCCTTTTAAGTCTTGAATCATATTATGTATTCAAAAAATTCACAATTAAAATTTTTAAGTGTCTCAACTAGTATTTGTCATAATTGTGATCAAAAGGAGTAAATGAAACCTTAATGTCTAATATGCAATTAAGAAATATGTATATACATGAAACATCTAAATCATAATATTATATGTTAGAACACCAAAGGAAGTGACACAAATTTTTAAAATCCATTGGAAGCTAATGGAAGAAGAAATTAATGTAAACTGGAAAGATCAGTAATAGCTTCATGGAGATACGAGCAGAGCTTTGAAATGTGAGCAGGATTTGGACAAGCAGCCAAAAAAGAAAGAGGGTAACACATAGATGATGAACACACTTGCCACTGTGCCTGATATTTATACTCCTACTCAATAATGTATCTTTACTCCATGCCTTTCTCTGCTGGAGCTGACATTTCCACACTCTACCGCCTCCTGCCTTCTCCCTACTTACTTGGGCTTAAGAACAGTCTGCGCACTAGATAGGAGTTAACTGCAATCAGCCCAAACAGAGATAAGACTAGAGTCAGGAGCTGGCATAAGGAGGACAAAAACAACCACATACCTTAGGGCTTGTTCTCTTGCAGACACTTTGTAGTCTAACTCAGAGTCTAAATTTATAAATTCTTAGCCAGGCGTGGTGGCGCAAGCTTGTAATCCCAGTACTTGGGAGACTGAGACCAGAGGATCTGGGTTCATGGCCAGCCTCAGCTACTTAGTGAGGCCCTCCGCAACTTCGTGAGACCCGGTTTCAAATTAAAGTATGAAAAGTAGGGCCGGGGGTGTAGCTCGGAGGTAAAATGCCCCTGGGTTCAATCCCTGGTACCAAAAAAAAAATAAAAAATAAATAAATAAATAAATAAATAAATAAACAAATTCTTGTTCTTGAGCTTTCTACCAGAGCTACAAGAACATGAGCTCACAGGAAGCACACTGACCCAACAGCCACTCAGCTCACACAAAAAAAGGAAAATGAGCATCCATCAACTTGGCATGCAGAAGACCTCTCACCACTGTGAACTAGAAAGGAGAGTTGAACCTGCACCAATCACTACCGGTTAGAAGTAAGTGCTTTACATTTAAAAAGCAACTTCTATAGAACATCGAGGTTTCACATAGAAGAGGGTACTGGCATATTGAGCAGGAGCACTTGGTTGTACAGGACTGTTCCATACATTACTGTACCAAGTAGGTGCCTCTAAGGGCAAAATACTGCTTTAGAGACCTTCACACAGAAAGTGCATGTTACTGGTGTCACAGTAGATTGCTTTTTCTGAAGTGTGTTGTGGTATGATGCCACCAGCTGACATGAGGCCATATGAACCTATTTCATAAGGACACTCACTACATTTTGCCATAAAAGCCCACAAAGAAATATATTTCTGGTTTCAGTATTAAGTATAGCAGCATTCTCCTAATCATTCAACTGGATTCCTATTTTTTTTTCTGTCCCGATTTTCATGTTTTATTTTATTTTATCTTGTCATCTTATAGATATCTCTATAAACCACCTAAAACTTTTGGTGAAGGTAAATAGAGAATAAATAAAACAAACATCCAGGAAATGTGGAAACTAAAGAGTGAGAATTTTAAAAAAAGACAACTAAGGGGAGAAAGATAACATAAGTAACATTAACATGAAGAAAAATATAAATCAGAACACAAAATCTTTCAGGAGACAGGAGTTTAGGAGATATCACAGTGTGCTAGTAGAAACATCAGATTCAAGGATCAGATAAAATGGGTTGGGTCCTCACTCATTACCTAAGTGATACTATGAAAAAAAAATGGGCAAAAGAGAACCTAGTCTAATGATCTCCTACAAACACTCATAGATGGAAGCGTAGAGATCATGCAGGCTGGCTCTACATACAACCTGAGTTTAAACCCCAGGCCCACTTCTAACAGCAATGTAATATCATTGAGGCTTATTTTTCTCACCTGTAAAATGAAAATTAGAGTATTGACCTATGTAATTACAGAACTTTTGCATATTTTTCACTAGTATTTTCAAATGCTTTATATGGATTTCCAAATGAGGAGCCTGAGGTACATAAGAGTGAAGTGATTTGCATAAGGTCACAAAGCAAATAAATGGTGGAACTGGAATACACATAATTGGTCACCGGGTCTGTACTTCTGAATACTGGTGATAAAATGAACTAATGCAAACACAGTGCCTGGCACATGACGTCTTTAATAATTGTTAGCTTATTAAGTAAATAAAAAGTGAGAAAGAAAAAATGGCAAATGAGTGGGACCCACAATCTCATGGCAGCTCCCAGAGACTGAATTTAAGCAACAGTTCTGCAGAGGCATATCAAGGTAGGAAGGCTGTGGGAAAATGCCAGTAGGCAACTTGGAGAGCTAAAGACCAGGTGAAAACAAAAATATTGGTTTCCAGAATAGAAATAGTTAATAGAAGGAATAGAGGCAGTGCTAGGCACATAGTGGAGGAAGAGAAGCTCCCCTTCCAATGGGATGAAAGAAATTCTACCACCAAATTTAAGATACATGGATGACAATGTCCTCAAATTTGCAATCTGAGCAGAAAATAAGCTCAGAAACAGCAAACTGAGACAGTCCAGGAGAGTTCCAGGCCCCTTTGGTGGAGACAGTGAAGGCAGGAAAGTGGTGACAGCTTAACAAAACTATTTGTTTGGAGTCCTGAGCAGAAGACTAGAAATCCCTGCAGTTTACCTTTGTTCTTCATATTTCACTTTTTTTTTTGGAAATAGGTATACTTGCTTTTCAAAAACCCAAAACCAAACAGCCACATAGGCTTTACTTTTCAGTGGACCCGCGGGTGCCCACATCTCACTTCATGAAGTCTACACATAGCAGTGAGAAACTCGGGGTGACAACAGGAGCCATGGCTGCCAGTCTGTAAGTATGCTGAGCTGAAAAGAGTGACATGGCAGTCTGATTGATCTCTGGGATAAGGAGCGTAACTGACAGGGAGTGGAACTTGGATGGATCAGGGTCACATGGAAAGCGGTGACCCTGCAACAGTCTACTGCAGGACCTGCACCACCTACCCCATGCCTAGAATGGTCTGGAGGAGAGACAGATGCATCCCACAAACCTCCCCACAGAACATGTACTGAAGACCTCAGAATGAGGGGTGTGACACAATCCAGACCAGTCTACAGTCAGTGTAGGAAGAGGGCTAGTCAATACCCTTCCAGACTTACACTCCACCCAGGGTCACAATAACAGAGACATTTTGAGGGTGACATCTTTGAATCAGACAGCATTCTCCCCTCAGCATATAACTCCTCTAACACATTTGAACAGTTAGTCAGAATTCAGAATAAAAAAACAGCAAAAGACTTGTGTCCTTATAGCTGGAACGTTCTAAAATCAAAACTCCTGAAAGAAAGGTCTCCATTTTAAAAACCTCAGCAGAAGAAAACCAACTCTCTTTATGACTGTTAGTGATTCAACTCCTTGATGTAAACTGATTCCAGTATCTCCCCACATATTGTTTTTGTTTCAGAGTTCTAATTTTACATAGTTTGTTGATTCATTGGATCCTTTCTTAGCATCTCTTTTCATCTCTCTCATCTCTGATCCCTTCCCCTCACCTTTGTTCTCTTTTTCTCTCATTTTATCTTTTGTCCTCCTTTCCTACCCCACCATTTTTCCTGTTTCTTTATTTTTATCCCTTTTCCAATTCAATTTAGTATACTATAATTAATGCTTAATTTTTTCAGCCTATTATATATTATTTCTTATCCACATTGCTTTTATAGTATATGTTGGTATATGCTTTGCTCTGAAATTACCACTATTACTGGCGGTTACTTTCTTTTCTCAAAGTGGCACTGGTGGTAGAACTTCACATTTTGATTATGTTGACTGGTTGTATTGAAGCTGATATTCCACAGCCATGGATTATTATTATATTATTTTACTACTCACTAAAAGATTCCTACATAAAAGAGAAAGAGGAATCCATCTCAACAGCTATGCAAATATAGCAATTCAAAAAACATGAGGAAACAGGCCAACAAGACACCTTAAAAAGTTTATAACCACCCAATAACTGATGAAGTGAATGGAATCCCAGACAAAGAATTTAAAAATTTAATTGTTAAAATGATTAATGAGCTAAAAGAAGATCTAAGGTATAAATTGAGAGAGAAAATATAGCATGTGAAAGAGCATTTCAATAAAGAGATAAAGATTCTGAGAAAGAAGCAAACAGAATCCTTGAAATGAAAGACTTAATAAATCAAGTAAAAAACTCAGTTAAAAGTCTTGCCAAGACTTAGATCACATAGAAGGCAGAATTTTAGGCCTTGAGAATAAGGGTACATGAACTTGAATAATCAGTCAGCAACAAAATATTTTTTAAAAATAAGAAACTATAATAAGAATACACAATAACTCTGGGACAACTTTAAGAGATAAAACATAAGAATTATTGGAGAGGAGGAAGGAACAGTGATATAGACTAAAGGTATCAATAACCTTGTTAGTGAAATAATAGCAGCAAATTTTCCAAACCTTGGAACTGAGAGGGACATCCAAATACAAGATGCATTTTAAACCCCAAATAGACAAGATTAAAAAAAAGAGTCTTCCCATGACACATTAAAAGTCAAATGCCAAATGTAAAGAATAAGGTAAAAATTTTAAAAGCCTCAAGAGAAAAATATACATCTGATTTCTCAACACAAACTCTATAATATGGGAGAGCTTGAGCTAGGCCCTAAAATTAAATACCTGCCAACCAAGATTGCTATATCTAGCAAAGCTAACCTTCAGAAACAAAAACATTCCAAGAATTCTAAAAGAATTCATGACTACTGTCACAAAAAAAATAATTTTAAAAAATCCTACACATAGAAGTTAAAAACAAACACCAGCGCTCAAAAAAGGATGAATTTCATTAGAAGAGTGGGTAAGCAAATGAGAATTAGGACCAAACTAAACATTAGAAATAAACAAAATGGAAGCCGGGCGTGGTGGTGCATGCTTGTAATCCCAGTACTTGGGAGGCTGAGACAGGAGGATCCGGGTTCGCGGCCAGCCTCAGCTACTTAGTGAGGCCCTCTGCAACTTAGTGAGACCTTGTTTCAAAATAAAGAATAAAAAATAGGGCTGGGGGTGTAGCCCAGATGTAGAATGCCCCCGGGTTCAATCCACGGTACCACAAAAAAAAGAAATAAACAAAATGGTAGGAATTAATGAATGTATCTCCATAATAACAATGAATGTAACTTGTCTCAACTCTCCAATTAAAAGACATAGACTGGCAGATTGGATTAAAAACAATATCCAACTATATGCTGCCTCCAAGAAACACTTCTCTCAGAAAAATATCCAAAGACTGAAAGTAAAAGAATAGAAAATGATATTTCATGCAAATGGAGTCTAAAAGTAAATAGAAGTAGCTACTCTCATATCTGACAAAGCCGACTTTAAGACAATATTTCTCAGAAGAGTCAAAGAAGGTCACTTCATACAGGTAAAGGGAATAATACAACAAAAGATATAGCAATAGTAAATATTTACGCCCCAAATGTCAGTGCACCTATTCACATAAAACAACTACTACTCAATATAATATCTCAGAAAGACTTCAGTACAGTAATACTGTGTGATTACAACACACCTCTCTCACTAATAGGTAGGTCATCCAGAAATAAAATCAGCAAAAACACTTCAGAACTAAAAAATACTGCAAATTAAATGTACCTAATAAACACCTATAGAATATTTTAACAACAGCTGGATTTGTTCTGTTCCCATCTGCTCATAAAACTTTCTCAAAGTACCAAAACACAAATAACCCAGTTAATAAATGGGCAAATGAACGAAACAGAGATTTTGTGAAAGAATAAATGTAAATGCCCAATAAATATGTGAAAAAAATGTTCAACATCTTTAGCAATCAGGGAAATGTAAATAAAAACTATGTTGAGATATCATCTCACTCCAGTTAGAATGGCAGTAATCAAGAATACAAATATTCTTGCTGACAAGGATATCAGGAAAAAGGAACCCTGGTACACTGTTGATGGGATTGTAAATTAGTGCAACTACTATGGAGATTAGTATAGTGGTTCCTCAAAAGATTAGGAATGGAACCACCATATGACACAGCTATAGTATTCCTGGGTGTCTTTCCAAAATAATTAATGTCAGAATACTATAGTGATACAGGCATACCTATGTTTATTGCAGCACAATTTACAATAGCCAAGTTATGAAACCAATTCAGGTGTTCATCAACAGAGAAAAGAATAAAGAAAATGTGGTACACACACAGTGGAGATCTGCTCATCCATAAAGAACAAATTATGACATTTGCAAGGAAATGGATGGAACTGGAGAGCATCATGGAAAGTGAGATCAGCCAAACTCGGAAAATCAAGGGCCACATGTTGTCTCTCATATGCGAAAGCTAGAGAGAAAATAGGAAAGATAAAGGATCTAATGAAAAGGGGGAGAGAGACAAGACAAGTAGTAGAAGGGGACTGGGGGAGAAAAAGGGGAGGGAAAAGTAGGTTTGGGAAGGAAGCAGACCAAGTAATGTTATGTGACTATATGAATGTGTCACTATGAATCTCACGATCAGGTACAAGGAGAGAAGAGACAAGGGAAAGGGAGGTGTGGGGAGGGAAACAGACCAAGTGAAGTTGTGTGCCTATATGAATATAGCACTATGGATCTCACTATGATGTATAATTACAATGTACCAATAAAAATTAATTTTAAAAAGGCTAGGAAAGACTTTGATAAGTTTGTATATGTACATCATGTCCATTGAGGTGTTTCCCTCTTCCCCTCCCATTTCCCTCAGTTAGGTCACCTTCTTCACTCATCTAAGGTTTCTCCTCCTTTGTCTGGAATCCACCCTATGTCCTGTTTTCTCCCTAGCAATCACTATGCTGAGCATGGGAAGGAAAGAAGGGGGAGGGAATAGTATGGGAACTGGGGGAGGGCTAAATGAATGCTGTGTGCATGAATGCCTCTACCACCCTGAACTTTATCAAGATGTATGATTACAATACACAAATAAAATAAAATAAAATAAAGGCTAGGAATGGAACCAGCATATGATCCAGCTATACAACTCCTCAGTACCTTTCCAAAAGAATTAGCATACTATAGTGATAAATGCATACCCATGTTTATAGCAGCACAATAGCCAAGTTATGCAACCAGCCTTGGTGTCCATCAATAGATGAATGGATAATGAAAATGTGGTGTGCATATATGTACAATGGAGTTTTACTAAGCCATGAAGAAGAATGCATCAGGGAGATGCAAATCAAAACTATACTGAGATTGCATCTAACCCCAATTAGAATGTCAATCATCAAGAATACAAACAATAAATGCTGGCAAGGATGTGGGGAAATAGGAATTCTCGTATACACTGTTGGTGGATTGCAAATTAGTGCAGCTGCTATGGAGATCAGGTGGAGATTCCTCAGAAAACTGGGACTGGAACCACCATATGATCCAGCTATACCACTCCTGAGTATCTTTCCAAAGGAACTGAAACCATAATACTATAGTGGAACATGCATGTCCATGTTTATAGAAACACATTCACAATAGCCAAATCATGGAACCTACAACAGATGAGTGTATTACAAAATTATGGGCTATACACACAATATCTACTCAGTAATTAAGAAGAACAAAATTATATCATTTTCAGGAAAATAGATGGACCTGGAGAACATTATGTTAAGTGATATTAGCCAGTCACAGAAAATGAAGGATCATATGTTTTCTCTCATATGTGGAAGCTATGTAGTAACTAGGATACAAGAAGGACTTTAGATAATTGAGAAGAAACTCTAGTGGAGCCATGGGGGTCTAGGGATGGTGAGGGGAAGAATTAACGAAGGAAACTCTTACATTGATGTTATGTACATATATGAAATTGTCAATGACAATCTTAATATCATGTACAGGGAAGGGGAAGGAATGAGGAGGGAATTGAGAGGAAGCTCTCCAAGTGCTGTGTGCATGCATGTCCCTATCACTCTAAAGTTCATTATGATGTGAGACTGCAATGTACCAATAAAGGTATATTAGAAAAATAAATGAAAAGTTCTTCATAAAACTAAATTATGTTTTATATAACAGAACAATGTACTATATCTCAAATGTGGTATTTGTAAAAGTAAATCAAATTTATAAATGATACAAATATAAGATGCATAAGTAAACAAGAAATTATAGAATTAATATTATATATTTTAAGTATAACTAGAAAGTCTATGAGCTAAACACAAAGATTTATGTATAATTATATTTATCATGGTGTTTTTTATTCAAGTTAAAAAGGAAACGCATTAAATATCCACAAGTAGCAAATTAATCAAACAAAATATGGTATGCCTAAATACATAGAGAAAAGAACTGGATTAAAACAAGACCATTTCATTATTAGTCTCTTTTTGGAAACATGATTTGTATGAGTTTTCCTATTTCTTTATACTTTCAATTTTATGTTTTCTAAAATGACAATATATTGCTATAATAATTTGGAAAATGATTATTTTCAATTAAAATAAGTCAATATAAAGCCCTAATATAACCCTAACAAGTCTTCATAGTAAGAGTAGGAAAGGACCTGCCTGACAGCAAGTCATCTGATGAAAGTCAGGTATTTCACTTGCCCATATCTTTACAATGTTCAAGGTGCTAAGAAAATTTTCAAACTGCTTTAATAAATATTAGATGGAAATTATGCAGATTACAAGAGGACTGTGCTAATCAAATATGTGTGCAGTTGGTCAACTCGGGGGACCAATAAAAACATTGACCATCTAGGACTCATACAGATGAGGGCAACAGATCATCAAGCTTCAAGAGGAGCAGATGGAGTGCCCAGCACTGGTTAGTGCAGAGACAAAAGGGGTAAGTAAGAAAGGACATAGCAGCAGCTATCATATGTCCAAGTAAATTCATCTGGAACAAGATTGGGTGAGTCCTCACCTCTACAAACAAGACAGTAAGAGAAAATTGAAGAGCAGAAAAATCTAGTGTGCAAAATAAAAGGGACACTTTCCTAGCAAGTAGAGATAATCAGCAATAAGTCAGGCTGCTCTGTGAAGGAACACTCTTCCCTTATAATATGTGACTCAGGTTGACTAAAAGCACAACTGGCATGGCCAGAGGCCCGTAGTGTAAGCACAGAGCTCTCCTGATACCAGCACCTGAAGGCAAGGCCTGTTGGGACAAGAAACATGCCAAGAGAAAAGTCCTAGTAACCCTCTGGAGACGGAACCTCTTTCTCACTCTCTTGAAGGTCCTAAACCAGTTACCTGGGGAATGTTAGGAAGATACCCTCCACTCAAACAGGCCAGAACCTGGGAGGAAAGACAGCCAAGTGAGGGGCCTGGGAAGTTATCGTCTGGAGCTAAAGACAAAATGAGATGGGACCTTCAAGCCTTGAAAGCAAGCCAGGTAGTGTCCCCAAGACCTTCTGCTCTCAGTTGGACCTGCTAGATTTTGTTCTTCTCCTATATTTGCTTGTGTTTGCCCTTCAGCATTTAGCAAATATTTGCCAAGTCCCAAAGTTGCATCATCTCTGATAAGGGAAACCAAATAAAAAGGTTCCTGCCCACACCTGCATGAGATCATTAAACTGTTAAGTATTTTACATATATAACTCTTTATTCTTCACTACAGCCTAGGAAATAGGTACTATTATTATCACAGTTTACAGATAAGGAATTTGGGACAAAGACAGGTTATATGACTTGCCCACATTCCACAGATAGTAAGTATCAGAGAAACTATTCAAAATACACAAATGGAGAAAATTTCATTGTCAGAACTGTGGTTATTCTCTCAGGAAGGAATCATTTTAAGCTACTTGGTATTATTTAGCAGCAATTTATACATATGCCAAGTGTCATGAATGAATCTCTTCTTCCTCCTTACTCCCACCAGCTCACCTAATGATGTGTCTACATATGAAACAAGGTAGAAGATACTAATCAGAATTTTTATTTAACACATATCCAGAAATACATCTGAAACTGCTACAATCTATGAAGTAAAAAATAAGTTATCTGTCAGTGACCAAAATTATAAGGCTGATAAATTCTAAATCCCACCGATGTCCCACAGAAAGAGAATATATAGTAGCCAGGCGTGGTGGTGCACACCTGCAATCCTAGTGCTTGGGAGGCTGAGACAGGAGAATTGCAGGTTTGAGGCCTCTGAAACTTAATGAGACCCCGTTTCAAAATAAAAAATAAGAAATAGGGCTGCAGGTATAGTTCAGAGTTAGAGCACCCTGTGTTCCAGTACTCCAGTACCATACACACATAATGATAAAAGAATATATTGTTTTTATGGGTAATGATTAATGAATTAAGAAGTATGTTTGGCTTTAACATTGAAGAAGATACCTCTTGAGGAAATTAGGAACTAACTAATTTGTTTTAGAAAGGGTGACTTCTGTGTCTTCTGTGTGCTCTTAGCACCTTGAAAAGCAGGGGCTCTTACTTCTGTGTGTGATTTTACATAATATAGTAAAATCACTGTTTTAAGCCTACCATGTACATATCATAGCTGGCTTTTGCTTACTTCTCTTTAATGTTTTCATTCAACCATAAGATGAAAGCACAGGAAACTCTAGCAGCCACACTTACCTGTGATCCAAGTGATGTATAGAGAGAATAACTCCTGAATTTAAGTGTGTCTGCTTCAGGGTCACCAAAATAGTAAATTCATATTTATTTCTCAGCTTCTGGAAAAACTGCTCAGCTGTAGTAGTGGATGCTTTTATGCTTCTGGGAGTATCTATAAATAAATAAATAAATAAGTAAATAAACAAACAAGCAAGCATACATTAGGAATAGACTAGAATTTGGTTTTATAAAGTACCTTTTACGTGCAACATCTTTCAAACAATATTCATCAAGAAATTACTGAAAAAGACCAAATTTTAGACTCTCTCAACAAATTCTTTCAATAAGACTTTATGTTATATATAACACGGGACAATGACATCACATGAATTACTGAACTATGTTCAGGAATATTTTTTCAAAAATGTCAACTTTGAGGCAAAGAATCAAAGAACCTTATTTGAAGAGACATGCTTCCAAGTTTTATTTTTACATGCTCCCTATATCTTAGAAACCATAGCCACATCAGTATCAACAATGAGCAAATAGATGTATTTCCTAGAATAGGATCTAAACACCATGCTAGTACCATTTAGCTTTTCTGACACCTCCTTACAGAAATTCGAGATTTAAATCTATGTGCCACTCTCCACATTGGTGTCTTTAGCCAGAAGGTTTGCTATAAATAGATTTTTAAAAAGATCAGTGAAATTAGTCACTCTCAGCCTTCTGTGCAGTGGATGAAGCATTAAGATCAAATTATCTCACCATATTTGTTGAAGGAAATGTGTAGAACTCCCATCCCCCTCTTCCCAGGCTTAGAGAAAGCCGAGCCTAGATGCCCTAGATGCCCAACTTTTACTCTGCACTTTCATATGGTTTATTCTTGCACTCCAACCTCCAAGGATATAGAAGAAATAGATAGGGATAAAAATGGATTTAGTGGACAGAAAAGCCCTGTCATTCATAAACCCCACTAACTTTAAGCACAAGTCTCTCCTATTTATAGTGTGTGCAAAGGGTTGATGGGAATCAGAAATGCAGTTTCTGTTGTGATAAAGTCATTCTCCTCTTTCCTATGCTTCAGCCCAGATAAGCCGTTCTCCATAAAAGTGGCGTTTGAAGAGGAGAGTCCTCACTTCTACGGGACTGTCCTGTGTGCTGCACAACATTCAGCATTCCTGGGTTCCTGCCCAAGGAATGCCAGTGGCACCCAACCCTCAGTCACTGCAACTACCCACAGTACTCCCACACACTTCCAAACATCCCCCGGGAGGCAGCACAGCAGAAACCTGGTCGAGAATAAAAAGCATGTTGAAATCTTAGAGACTACAGGGTTAGCTCAAAGTTCACCACCTTCCTAGGCCCACAGATTTATGGAATAAGAATGTTATCACTTGATCTATGTCCATCATCAGGAATACACAGGCATGAAGAAGCCCTGGAGATACCCATAAAATAGAGTAAGGGACAAATATTTCAATACAATCAAATAATTGCTGTCATACAGGAGGTCCAAAGTGGCACTGGACCACAGAGGGAAAAGTAGCCAAAAGCACCTGGACCTCATAAAACAGATGACATTCGATTGAGAGTATACCAGGTAGGAAAAGGAAGGAAGCACATTCCAGACATGAGAAGAGCTTGTGAAAAATCACAGAGGCATGAGAGGGCATGACATAGCTGGAATGGGTGAAGGGTAGCCATTACTGGATGGGGTAGATAGGAAAGCTGGATTTGAATGAGGCAAAACTTTATAGGCCAATGCAATGGACACCTATTGATCCTATCACCATTATCAATTATCCCTCTTGGAAAACGAAAAACACATATTTGCCATTAAAAAAATCCCTCCCCCACTCTCAATCCATGAGTCCTCTGTGCTAGATATGGTCATGTGACACATCCTGGTCACTGAAGCAGTATCTATTCTTGTCCACAATAACAGGTTCACGAATAGGCACCTAATCCAGGCCAATGAAGTCAAGCCCCAGGTTTTGGTTCAAAGTTTTAGGAAATGCTGGTTGCAGTGGCACATGCCTGTGATCCCAGCTACTCAGGAGGCTGAGGCAAGAGGATCCCAAGTTTGAGGCCAGCCTCGGCCATCTAGTGAGTCTCTGTCTCAAAATAAAATAAAAAGGGCTGGGGATGTAGCACAGTGGTAGAATGTCCCTAGTTCAATCTCCAGTACTAGAAGGAAAAAAAGTTTTAGGAAAAAGAAACTTTGTTTCCAAAAAGAAAGTTCATTTACACTCAATACTCACAACTCAAAAAACATAACAATAATCTGCAGTTTCTGCCATGGTTAACACAATAGTTTATCCCCAAGCTCCATCAGGCATAACATAGGCTGTGGAAGGATTCCATACAATTCCATCTAGCTCCAAAACTTTCTACTTCCTCAGGGAAGTGTGCAAAATGTAGTTCTGTGAGAATAATTTCATCTAGTGGTGATTTTAATCCACTCTAATTTATACAGAAGTGACTCATTCACAATCTTCATTATTTCACTTTAATTTGATATATAAAAGCAAATAAAAAATTAAATTATAAATATTTATTATGCTTCTCCTCTTTTCAGGCAGGTAGAGCTTGAGCAGCATCCTTTGTCTTGCTGAGCAGGATGATAGATGAGGATGCAAATGAGAGGAATAGAGAAGGGACCACATTGAATGCATAAATGACAATCAGACCAATAGAGACCCAAGGATGTAGCCCAGAGAGGTTCAACACTTGAGCTACAAGCAAAGAAAGGGAATAGATAAATGTCACAGCTGCCTTACAAGATGGAACTTCAGAAAAAAAAGGTAAGAAAAAAGAATTTCAGGCAATTCTGTTGTTTGGTGTGCATGGAAATAATCTTCATTAAATCCCCATATTATTCCCCATTGGTTATGGAGTCAAATTCGTTGGAAGAGTTGGGAAGTTGTACTATTTTAGTTTGCTTGTTTGTTCTTAACTTTTATTTTGTTTTAAGATTAAATAATATGTAAATGAGTCTTAAAGTGAAAGAAAGACCTAAAAGAAAAGATTATGATGAATATCATCAGTAAAAATGTAGGTCACTATGGTTGGAAAAAGTGATGAAGGAAACTATACAACACTGATCAATCTACATTTTGAAGAAACATCTCTAGTGGGCATGTGGGGGATTATTTGAAGAAAGAAAAGGAATAGAAACACAGAAGACACTTGAGAAAGGTAAAGAAAGGAAACAGTTCAAATAATACTATGGCAATATATGAAGGTATTGCAACCAACTTCACTAACATGTGGGGGAAGCAGGGAGGGGAGCGGGGTGGGACATAGAGGGAAGTACACCAAGAACTGTGCGCACATAAGTTTGTATCACACTGAACCTCGCTATGATGTGTACCTGCAAGTACTAATAAAATAATTAGCAAAAAAGAAAGGGACACAGATTAACACAGTTAAACCCAAAGTTTCTAGCTTGAGGAACTAAATGAAAGTAAATGCAGTAAGAGCATGATGGTACCTGCTCATTTTCAGAAATGGTAATTCAGGTGATCACTGACATTCGTTCTATTTCATGTATTTTAAACATCATTTTGATGTCTCTAAACTACCTTTCCCCAGTCAGATATTTTGGCTTCGGTTAGTAACAATGATGTGAAGCCACTGTCCTTGAATTGCCAGTCAGGCATGTCAATGAAAGAAAGGCCAAGTGAACACCAAGGTAGCATGGCTCACTCCTCTTTAGACACTTGAGAAAGTGCTGAAGGAAGCTGCAGAGTGGAACCTCCTGCACCCCATTGGGGTGGTAAGTGAGGTCCTATGGAGCCTCCAACCAGCTTAGACTGGAAGCTTATTCACTCATACCAAACAGAATTACAGACAGGATCACTTACTCAATCCAACCTCTCCTCCCAGCTCATGTCTTCCTGTTTTGCTCCCTCTTAAGGGAGTGAGGGACTTGCAGGAAGGAGGGACCCTCCAGCATGAACATGGTCACCAGAAGCCCTGTTCAATTCATGCTGTAGTGGTAAGAAAGATAATGAGCTTTTTTCCATCTAGATTAACCAAGTGCATTGAATGTTTGTTTAAAAACAGGCTCACACTTGTGTTGAACTGAGAGGTAGGTTGGAAGGACAGAGGGAGGATGAAACCCTGACCTGAGGAACCATGGCCTCCAGATGGTCTCCTTCCCTGGCCCTCAGGGCCAGGGTCCCAGAACATGGGAAAAGATTTTTCAGTGTTCTGGATGTGATTCAGGGATACCTACAGGAAGTATACGTCGTGATTGCATTATAACTGTTAGTTCTCTATTCACAGAATACCATCTGTCACCAACCCTTACCTTACCCTAAAAATAGTTGAATCTATTTTTCCCCTGGAAAACATGTTTTCAAGAATTGATTATGTCTGAGTCCAGGGAAAGACTTGATGGTGGGGGTGGGGGGCTCAAAATTCTGTCAGAGGCATTAGGATAGACAGAGGGGGAAGACTCAGGAGATGTTGAGAGTAGAATCTAGAGAACTTGGTCACTGATGAACCAAAGGCAAAAGAAAGGGAGACAAACGACCCTAATTAAGTCCAAAGGTTTTAGCTTGAGAGAATGAATGAATGAAAGTAAATGAGTGAGAGAATTATAGTACCCACTTGGTGTCAGTAAGGATAATTTTAAAATGTTATGGGACATGCATCTGGAAGTGTGCAGTGGGAGGCTGGTACTTCAGAGTTTGATCTCACGAGAAGTCAAAATTGACAGTATAGAGTTAGAAATCATCAGAATGTGGTATCTAAAGTCACAATACCTGAGTAAATCACAGAAATCACAGAAACAAAAGCAGAATAAAAGGATGGGTCACAGAAACACTAAAACAGTGGCACACAGCAGGGATAACCTATGTATATAGACACAAACATATTCACACACAAACATGTACATGCATATATATACACACAAAAATGTACATATATACACATATAATGCTGCACATATGATACTATAGGACTTTTATCCTTCAAAACTGTATAATAATACATTTTCCCCTTTGAACCTACATTTCATTTTGCTCTCACAAAGCTCTGGAAACATGACAGTGGCAGCAATTATTACTTCCTGTTTCTATTAATAAAAAAAGCCATGAAACAATCCCCTATCCACCCAAAGACACCCAGCAAGTTACAACAGGGATGACAATTTCTGGTCCAGTATTCTTTCCACTGAACTGTACTGCCTCCTTGATACAGCATCTTTTATAGATGCTTAACTGACAGTTACAAACAGATGCAAATAAGAAAGCACCAACACAAAAAAAAAAAACACAAAAAGGTAATAACACTTTGATTTCCTTAAGTAACTGGCTTAGTACAGATTTCAAAAAGGTCACTTTACCGATTTGCATTTCTGTTTCCCAATTTGTAAAATTAGCATTCCTGTCTCCTATTTTCATCTCAAGATTATGTAATGTTAAGTGGACCATCTGAGTTCTCGGTAATAGTTACTACAAGACAAAATCTGGTACTGACCAGGAAATCAAGTCAAAGAAGTCACCATAAAGAATTAATTTTATTTTATTTTGTTTTCATTAAAGTTTCAGATTAAAAACTTAATTCAGAAATCTATTAAGCAATTTCTCGATGAGTTGTCCTGTTAACAATTGAACAGAGGAAAATAAAGTAGCCGGGCATGGTGGCGCACACTTGTAATCCCAGTACTTTGGGAGGCGGAGACCGGAGGATCCGGGTTCGCGGCCAGCCTCAGCTCGCTCTCTCTCTTTCTCTCTCTCTCTCTCTCTCTCTCTCTCTCTCTCTCTCTCCCTGTCTCTCTCTCTTTACTTAGTGAGGCCCTCCACAACCTCGTGAGACCCGGTTTCAAAATAAAGTATAAAAAATAGGGC
Organism: Glis glis; assembly: GCA_004027185.1. Lineage (NCBI taxonomy): Eukaryota > Metazoa > Chordata > Mammalia > Rodentia > Gliridae > Glis > Glis glis. Next base: position 18,731 of record PVJS01008513.1, read on the forward strand.
CGGGGGTGTAGCACGGAGGTAGAACACCCCTGCGTTCAATCCCCGGTACCACAAAAAAAAAGAAAGAAAATAAAGTGTAGTGGTTACAAGAACAAATTTTGAAGCCAGAAGTTCCAAAGGTTCCAAAGATTACACAGTTTATTAGCTCTTCTGGGCATGTAGTAAACACCATGAGTTTGCTATTAGGATCCTAATACAGTTCCACTCTCACAAGGAATGAGACTGTAGACCCTTCTAAAATTATCAAGAGCCATATAATACCTTGTGGTGATTTTCTGAGTTTACTTGCATTCTAAGCATCCCAAATTCAGCCAAAAAATATAAATTTCCAAGTTTGAAAATTAACAAAAATTTTTTATCAATCAAATTATTCTTAACACACAATCCTGCCCAACACTGTTTCTAGAGGATCATGAATGATCATTCTTTGTAGGCAAAGTCACTGTAAACAGAAATTTTTTTTCAAAGCATGGAAGACAAAGATTACATGAGTTGCCTACTTAGAGAAAAATATACTGAGAAAAGAGGCCTTGAAAGTCCACCACCAAGCTCTACAGAAAAGCTTATCAACAGGCCCATGCTGCTTTGGATCTTTTTAATTGGAGCACTGCTTTAGTTTAAACATAAAATTTATTCAGTGTTTTCTATTTTTATTGTTTTCAGAGCCTGAAAATCCCACTAAGAAAATGACTAGTGGCACTTTAAAGCAATTATTAATAAATAATGAAGCAGCTCAGAAGCAATAACATCAAAATACTTTTAATCATGAGACTACTAGTATGGAGTGATGACTTCATATATGGATGTAGTAATAATATCTAGGGATTTGAACAATGTGCTATCTATTCCCCATGTACATAATTAACAGAGAAAGATAAAAGAGAGAAACAGACTTATTTCCAAAATTAACCTATAATTTAAAGCAATAATGGATGTAGTAACAAATACAGGTGTTTACTGAAAAATAGAGTCAGACTGAAGTTTCTTTTTCTTTTTATTTGTTTTTGTTTTGTTTTGGTGGCCAAATACCTCTTTTTGTTTTTTCTTTTAACTTTTTCTTTCTTTTAAAAAAACTTATTGGTGCATTATGATCATACATCATAATGAAGTTCAGAATGATTAGGGACATAATACCTCTTATTGAGGTATAAATCACAAATAGAAAATATATACATTTAAGGTGAGTAACATGATGTGACATATATATAATTATGAAATGATTAGCACAATAAATCTAACATATCCATTACCTCATATAGTCCCCATTTTCTCTGCATGGTGAGAACATTTAACATCTGTTCTCAGCAAATTTCAAGTATGCAATACAATATTAAAAATGATACTCATCATGCTATATACTAGCCCTCCAGGAGTTACTCGTCTTGTATAAATGAAACTTTGTTCCTCTGACCAATATTTTCCCATTTCCTACATTCTCTAGCTGATGGCAACCACCATTCTTCTCTCTACTTCTGTGGATTCAACTTTTTTAGATTCTACGTATGAGTGAGATCATAAAGTATTTGTCTCTTTGTGCCTGGCTTATTTCACTTAGCATTAAGTCATCCAGGCTTGTCCTCATTGTTTCAATGGTAGGATTTCCCTCTTTTTGAGATTGACTAGTATTTCCATTGCATACCACAATTTCATTATCCATTCCCCCACTAGAGGATATTTAAGTTCCCTCCATAGTTTGGTTACTATAATAGTGCTGCAATGAACATGGGAGTACAGATTTCTCTTCAAGATACTGATTTCATTTCTTTTAGATTTTTTCCCAGAAGTGAGATTGCTGGATCATTGTAGTAATTCTATTTTTAATTTTATGATAAAGTTACATAGTGTTTTCCACAATGGCGGTACCAATTTACATTCTCAGCAGCAGCATATAAGGGCTCCGTTTCCTCCACAATTTCACCAACACTTATCATCGTTTACCTTGTGATAAGAGTCACCCTAACAGGTATGAGGTGTCTTCTCACTGTGGCTCTAACTTACATCTCCCTGATGAGTGGTGATGCTAGCTGCCATTGTTTTCATATTTTAAGGACTATTTGTATGACTTTTTAAAAGAAATTCTATTCAGGATCTTTGCTCACTTTTTAATAGAGTATTTGTTTTCTAACTATTGAGTTGCATGAATTTTTACATATTTTATATTAAACCTTTATCAAATATAATTACAAATATAAATAAATATTTTCTTCCATTCCACAGATTGTCTCTTCACTTTGTTGATTGTTTCCTTTGCTGTGCAGAAACATTTTGGGGTTTCTTGTTTGGTTTGGTTTGGGGTTTTTTTTTTTGGTACTGGAAATTGAACCCAGGGGCATCCTACCTCTGAGCTATACCCCCTGTCCCCGCCTTTTTTAAACAGGGCTTCACTAAGTTGCTGAGGGTCTAAGTTGCTGAGGCTAGCCTCCAACCTGCAACCCTCATGTCTCAGCCTCCTAAGTATTGGGATTACAGGCATGTGCCACTATGCCTGACTCAGAAACATTTTTTGCTTGATATAATCTCATTTGTCTATTTTTTTCAATTGTTGCCATATCATAAGAGCCGGATCCAAGATGATTGCCTACACCAATGTCAAGAAAAGTGTTCTCTTTGTTCTCTTCTACTAGCTTTATATTTTAAAGTCTTACATTTAAGTTCTTAATCATTTTGAGTTGATTTTTTTATATTCTGCACATGGATACCCAATTCGCCCCAACACCATTTATTAAAGAGACTATCCTCTCCCCAGTGTGTGTTTTTGGCATTTTTGTCAAATATCAGTTGACTAGAAGTGGATAAATTTATTTTTAGGCTTTCTATTCTGTTCCATTGATCTGTATGTCTGGTTTTTATGCTACTACCTTGCTGTTTTGATTACTATTGCTTTGTAGTTTATTTTAAAGTCAAGTAGTATGATGCCTCTACCTTGTATATTTTTGTTCAACATTTTTTGGCTACTTGGAGGTTCTCATGGTTCCATATGAATTTTTAGGATTTTTTCTATTTCTGCAAAAAATGTCATTTGAATTTTGATATGGATTGCACTAAATCAACATATCAGTTTAGGTAATATGGACATTGTAACAATATTAATTCTTCTAATCCATGAACACAGAGTATCTTTCCATTTATTTGCATCTTCCTTGATTTCTTTCAGAAATGCATATTAGTTTTTAGTTCACAGGTCTTTCACTTCCTTGGTTAAATGTATGCCTAAGTATTTTTGTAGCTATTGTAATTCAAATGATTGTCTTAATTTCTATTTCAGTTAGTTAATTTATTTTTTTTTTTTTTTGCGGTACCAGGAATTGAACCCAGGGGCATTCTACCTCCGAGCTACACCCCCAGCCCTATTTTTTATTCTTTATTTGGAAACAGGGTCTCACGAAGTTGCGGAGGGCCTCACTAAGTAGCTGAGGCTGGCCATGAACCTGGATCCTCTGGTCCCAGCCTCCCAAGTACTGGGATTACAAGCATGCGCCACCTTGCCCGGCGCACTAGTAATTAACTAGTGTACAGAAACCCTTAAATATTTTCAGTGCCAATATTAAAGTAAGGAGAAGGAATTTGTCCAACTTTCAATAACAGAAAATAGGTAAGCATTATTTTCTTCTTTTGCAATTAGAAAGTATCACTACAATTGCCATCAGGAATTAAATGAGTCTCCACCCACTGCAGTGTATGGAAACTTTAATTGATTTTTCCACACATCATTGGACTAATGAAAATATCATGTATAAACTCAAATATAAAAACTATCTAAACGCCGGGCGTGGTGGCGCACGCTTGTAATCCCAGTACTTTGGGAGGCGGAGACCGGAGGATCCGGGTTCGCGGCCAGCCTCAGCTCTCTGTCTCTCTCTCCCTGTCTCTCTCTCTCTCTCTCCTTAGTGAGGCCCTCCGCAACTTCGTGAGACCCGGTTTCAAAATAAAGTATAAAAAATAGGGCCGGGGGCGTAGTGCGGAGGTAGAACGCCCCTGCGTTCAATCCCCGGCACCGCAAAAAAAAAAAAAAACTATCTAATCTCAGATAAAGAATATTGACATAGAATGTTCCAAAACCCATAAAATCACCATTTTCAGTCTTTAACTATGTTGTTATTGTCTTCAAAATTCATATTAGAAATACACAAAATTAGGACTATTATCATAGTTTCCATCCATTGCTCTTACTCTTCCTTCAATATGACTATGCTTTTAAACTTCCAAGTCAAAATAATAGTAACAATTTTAAAAGCCATTAAAATTTGATTAAGACTATACATATAGTTTGCAGTCTTTAAACATGAACAATCTCATGTAAGTCTTATAGCAACTTTAAATAAATGAAATTATTAATTCCATTTGAATAGAAATTGCAGATAAAAAAGAGATAAACAGAGAAGCCAAGACAGTTGGAATCATCACCATAAGTACCTTAAAATCAGAGCTCATTTCTATGAATGTACTAGACTCGGAAATATCGGAAGCAATCCTGGCAGTATACGGCAATGGACACACTAAATAAAAGCCAGGCCCCTAACCCAGGCCAATGTGCGTCCTAGCATCATACAATAGTCCTATACTACCACATGATCTATATTCCAGGGAGTAGATGAGCCCTCATTTTAAACTAACTTTTAAATTAACTTCTATAAAGTTCTATTGTGAAGATAAATAAGTACCTCTTGATCTTTGGATTAATTTAGCTTTTTAAATTTGTAAAATTATTCCTATTATATTATCTCTCAGCTACATACATTAATCTAATCTACTGAGATATAAAGTATAATTTTAAAACAAAATGCTTTTTAAAAATACTATTTTCAAATAATTCTAGTTAAAAAGTTATTGGGAACAATGTATGAGTAATTCATGACTTTTTCATAGGGTAAACCCACATCTAATTAATGAGATGTCACAACCTAACCCTTTAGAAATCTATATGCTCTTTCCATTATTAGGCTAAGAGAAGGATATACCCTTCTGACCTGGAAATTCTCCTTCTACATTCTTATTCTTATTAAACCCCAAACAACCTCAAACATTTCTTTCCAATCTGAAATGAATTATAATTTGATTCAGTGCAAAATAAACATATATATTTTCACGTATAATTTTTTAAATGTGTATTGGCTTATTGTTGTGAATATCCAACCACATAAAAACATACATGTATTAATATAATCAGAAGCATAAGCAAATCAACCAATCAAACAAAAAACAAATATCACGCTTTACTCCTGGGTCCAGCAACTTAAATGGTTGACCTTAAGCAAATCATCTGACTCCTGTATTGAAATTTTCATTAATAAAATATAAAGAATACAGTCAGAATATGAGGGGCTACAATCAGTAAAATAGTTCTATAATTTGGAGCTTAAAATCAAAGTAATAAACTTTTATCTGTAACATATTTAAGTTATTAAGATTATTCCATTAATTTGCTTTGATTCCTTACTAATCAGCAAGATTTTGATAATAATATAGCTTCCAGGGTGCATTTTTATTCAGAAAAAGCAGTACTGATCAACCCCTATGAGTATTCTGACTTAGTTCACTCTCATAATTCTCATTGTAGATTAAAATTAAAATTGGCATTTAAGTTTATGTTCAGATTAATGCTTTGGGCTACTGTAAACCAGTTTCTCAGAATCTCATCAGTAACATTGCCAACTGTTTTGATAAGAAAACTGAGAGAGTAAATCAGCCCAAACAGCCTTCCTCTCTTTCATCTATTCTTCCAACTATAATATTGCTATGGAATAAGATCAAATAAACATAAATATTAAGCAAACAAAAGAGAAGAAAATGATTGAAGATGACGGCAGCATCAACAATGATGATAATGATATCATCTACAATTTCACAACTTCAATGGACTGCTTGCACTCTGCTGTTGGTCCTTCCTCATTACCTGTAAAAAGCAGTCTCGACAACATCATCCAAACATATGCTAGACTTTTCTTTAGCCAATCCAAAATGTTTTACCAAACTAAACCTAAACCGAATGCCTACAAATGCCAGCTAATATCATGAATCAATATCTTAAATACATGAGGAAAATTATATTAATGGGCTATTATAATTAACAGAACACAGACCTGCCTTGATGAAAGACATTGAAACCTTAAATAATTGAAATGTTTGAAATTCTTTAAAATAAAAATTTGAGTTTTCACTAATCTTACCCTTAAAGCTACATGAAAAGGTTCAATTGCATCTTTTTGTGGGCCTCTTTTGTTTGTTTTGTGGGCCTTTTTTGTTTGTTTGGTTGGTTGGTTTTGTTTTTGTTTTATGGTGGTAGGGATTGGTCCCAGAGGCATTCTACCTCAGAACTACACCCCCAGCCCTATTTTATTTTTTATTAGGAAACAGGGTCTCGCTGAGTTGCTAAGGCTGGCTTTGAACCTGTGATTCTCCCGCCTCCCAAGTACTAGGATTACAGGTGTGTGCCACCTTATAAATTCTTTTATTTTTCTTTTTTGTGGTACTGGGGATTGAATCCAGGGGAATTCTACCTCCTAGCTACACTCCGAGCCCTATTTTTTATTCTTTATTTTGAAACAGGGTCTCACTAAGTTGTGGAGGGTCTCACTAAGTACCTGAGGCTAGCCGTGAACCTGTATCCTCCAATCTCAGCCTCCCAAGTACTGAGATTACAAGTGTGCACCACCACATGCGGCTTTTAAAAATTCTTTAATTAGGCTTTTTCTCTTTTAAATTAGCCACTTATAGTATCTTACTATTTCTGAAATATACATATAATTACTGTTTTTAGTGCATTCATCTATTAACAGGGTAACTATAAACACAAAGGAGAAATATACTTAAACTCTTCCTAAGCGAAAACTGAATCACAAGGACTTATTCCTTTATTTTCTTTGCAGACTAATTAAATATTCATATAATTCCTAAGAATAAAAAAGTTCTTTCAAAAAGCTAGTTATCTTTTTATCCACACATATGCAATGGTTTAAAGAGAAGAAAACATAACAGGATCAAAGTGGGATTACTATTATATACTATTAACATTTTGTTAATATCTATTAATTAATAGGAATGATGACTAAAGATCTATAAATAGTTTTACATCCATAAAATGTGCAGGTTATGAATTGTGCAACCTCTGATTACACAAGCAAATTCTAACGAAATCTTTGCTGAATAGCCAAGGAGATAGTACCTAGAGCTTCATCAATTATGCAGAGGTGAAATGCTGAAATGCACAATTTCAGCTTCTTCCTAGTAGGCCAGTTTGACCTGAGACATAAATTGGGGGAGCTTGTTCTGCTTTTATCTTTAATTATAATAATCAAATTATTTCAGAATAACAAGACATCAACATATCAGTTATCATGATTAATCACCCCATCAAAATTGAGTTTCACTCTTTCTACTATGATTGCTTTCACTGTAAGAAAGAAAACAGCATTATAAAGTGCCAAAGAACAGGGAGCACATTGTAAATCAACTTCTGAGGAGTTTTAGACACTGGCCCTCATGCCAGTTTCTGCACTTGTTCCCCCAGACCCCATCTCTGTCTCTCCTTGGTGTCTCAGCCAGTTATGAACATGGTGCCAGAAAAATCAGAAGTGGGATTTTTAGAATTGTGCATTCTCTAAAATAAATCTCTTCCCAGCCCTAGCAAGTTGGCCCAGTCTACGAAGTTGAGTTTCCGCTTCTGTTTCCCAGCCTTCAATCTGCCCTACACACCCATCTGCTTGGTTGAAGCTTTGATATTCTGTCAGGATCTTGCCAAATCTTTGTTGCCTCTTAGGAATGGATGAATCGTGTTAAGAAGTGTCAGAATGCTAAATCTATCAGATGATGCCTGCTGGACTTTGAGTTGTGGAGACTGTTGGGCTTGCCCACTCACCAGACTGGACACCACCCCCAACTCCTACTCATCCCCAGGCACTAACCCCAGCCCCATCATAACATCTTCTTGAAGTTTTTCCCACCAATGATTTTTCCTAAATTAAATTCACTATTTAAATGTTGATACTGCCCCTGCATAAAGCACAGAGGATGCATTTACCATCTACACTAATTTCTGGACTTTGCTATAACTAAGAGCCTCATTATCTGAGCCCACCATGCTTGTGTCTGTCCCATTTCAAGAAGAGACTTTTTTTCCTTAAGTGTCAATTCCTAGGCTGATTGTTTCCAGTTTTCTGCTTACTTTCATTAATCCAACAAATATATACTGAGCACTTAGTCTACGTAGAGAATAGAACGATCATGTTGAGAATTCTGCAACAAAGATCAGTAATATTCTAATACCATGACCTGTCTTATCTCATTGTGGCAAACTGAGAATTGTCCTCCAATGGCGACAGTTCTCTTCCTCTTTTTTGTAACAAAACACTCTACTTTTATGCGGGCACATGGTTGTCCACCTAGAAACTACATTCCCCAGTATACTTTGCAGCTGAAGTGGCCAGGTGTCTTAAATCCTGGCAAATGGGTTGTGAGCAAAAGTAATAGGTGCTACAATCCAAAATTTTTTATTAAAAAGGAAAATGATCACCTTCGACTCTTCCTTTCCCTTAGAGATATGGTGGGAATAAGCCAACTTCTTCAATAAAGATAAGGCTGTCGAGGAGTAAAAGCTAGACAAAAACCTGCGTCTTTGGATAATCTCAGTTGGCAGAGCTGCACATCAGCCCTGGTCTACCTGCTTGCCTCTAGATTGCTGTGTGACAGAAAAAACAAATAAACTTCTTTCTTAGTGGAGCATTGCATTTTGAGTCTCTTTGGTACCAGAGCTTAGCCTATTCTCTAAGTGAAGCATTTCCCCAGGTTCCCTGCCACTCACTAAGATGTTCCCCTGGGTGTCCTTCTTTAAAACAAGGATCAGCATATTTTTTCTGTATAAGGCCAGAGAGTAAATATTTTAGGCCTTGTAGCCTACACACATCAAACATATCTCTTGAATATTCTTTTTTCATTTTTTGTACAAGAACGGGCTCCAAATTTGGCCCATGCAAATTTTGCCAGCTTACTGGGTATAAACAAATATAGATATAATTTTCCCTAGATAAAGAAAAAATATTTTATACTTTAGTTGGTTATGTTTTTATCTAGAATGGAATACCATATTTTGTTCTCCCAAAAAATATGATTTGAGGCTTGGTTAGAGCAAGTACTAGATGCTATAGAAGCAGAAAAGAAAGAAGATAAGTACTGCCTGTTAATTTGTTTACACCATGAATTTTCATATGCATATTTGGAGGTATATTCTATCTTCTTTTATTGCATGATAAGTTTTCCAAGTTTGTAATTGTCTTTTTAACACAATGATCTGAATGCAGAAAACAATAAATGTGGCTGATTATCTTGTTCATTGATAACTCTGCCACCTACTTCCGTGCCTTTTCATAACACAGACTATATTGTCTGTCCAACTAACTAATTAAAAGTTACAGATTCATTTTGCCTTCCAAATTTCTTGACACTGCCACCTATTTTAATATTATGATTTAAAGAGTGGAGTCGATGATAAACCCAATGAACTAAACTAGAACACATACATAAAATTTACATTAACACTTTATATTGTTACAAAAGAGATGAAAATGGATAAGGACCCCCTCAAAGATGAACTGGCAAGTCTGCATGGGGATCCCAAATTAATAAACAGAATTTAATCCTTTCTAAGATGAGCATATTTCCAGAAAGTGGAATAAAATAAGACCTGAATTAATGACAGGTACAAACTTCCCCCTCAAATGATTATGGTGTGGTTTGACCGTTTTCTTGGAAACATTATAAATTTCCAGAATATCAAAAGAAAATGATTTCTAACTGAATAGCCAGAAACACCTTCCAGAGTCCAGTGTAAGCACTGGACTTGTCTTCTCTCAGTTCCAACATCAGTGGTGAGGTAGTTGTGAGTTGAGGATGTTCAGAACATTTAACAAATAAGTGTTCTTTTTTATTGCTGTTTTTTGTTTGTTTGTTGGTCTTTTGCTGTGTAAGATTCAATTGTTCAAAAACATTTCAGGCAAAAACCTGGGTGTCCAACAAAAGAGTCTACAGATAATTTCTTCACTATATTTTACACTCTTTCAAACAGAAAACTGGGCATCAGAATAATCCTGGAAATATATTGCAATTGGGATGTAACATCTCATATCCCATTTTCTTGACACTTATCTTCCTTCATGATAGTCCACAGCTCTGATGGTTTTCTATACACTTACATTGTTTTCCAGTTTAGCACTTTGTTCTGTCTTATATTGTTCTCTGAACCTTGTCTAATTGCTTTATATGCCAGTCTTACATCTTCAGAAGGGCTGATTTTAATCTCCTTGAGGGCAAGAACTATATCTTATACTTCTCTTCTCCCACAATAACTACCAGTGATTAAAGCCCAAGACAATGTCAGTAAACATTTGTTGAAGAGAGTTGAATTAATTTTCGTTTCCAAGATCTGGAAGATAAAACATGCCTCCCTCGGCTGTGTAGTGATAAGTTACTCCCCTTCCCTCTTAGTTCTCCACTGAAGCACAGTTAACAATCCTGGGCTTGCTGCACAGCTCTAGGCAATACCCGTAATATCACACCTAAACACAATTTATCCCACACGAAGGTTTATGGAGAGGTCTGGCAGGCATAACCCACACTAATTACCAGGTCCAGCTATCTCATTAGTCCAGGTTAGGAAAGTTGTTAGGATGTGTAGTTCTTTTGAAAATACAATATCTGAGTGAAGTTTAAAACAAGTGGCTTTCTTCCTTCCCAGCATTTCCTACCTGAATCCTATTCCAAGTCATATATTTCTTCTCCTTTGCTTCATATTCCACTTGCACAAAGGTGTTGTTTTCTTTCCAGTATTTGGATGATAAAATGGGCATTTATGGTTCAATACCACATTTAGATATGTCTCTAAATTACATACAGATATGTGAAAGAAATGATATTCATTCCTAACTTGGGGAATTAGACCAAACATCAGCACTACATTTCCTATTTAAACACTAATATCCAATGATTTATTCACTTACCTACTCCTTTCCTCTTACCTGTGCAATCTACAATCTCACCTTCACTCACTAAACACATACTCTTTGTTTTCTTTGATTTCTTTTTAATAGCATTGATATCATTCTCTCCTGCTTCATAAAACTTGAAGATATAAGTATAAAATATAAATATGGATATATGTATGTATGCATATTTGTATGTAACACACATATATTTTTGCTATGGTCAGTCTACAATTTATAAATATTGCTGCATTCCAAATGTTATTGATCCATTGTTGTTGGATCAATTTTTAAGACACCGGCCTGCATTTTTACACAGAAGCAATATTATACATAATAGGGTTAGGTCCTCAAAAGATATGATCTACTATAGCATGTTGTGACTGAATTAAATCCAGAAGATTCCACTGGGTGAATCCAGTAGGTTGAACTCAGTAACACTTGGCACCTGGGTGGGCAGTGGAGAAATCTGGAAGCCAAGACGAGACAGAAGGATGAGACAGCTGAACAAGCTGTAGGCTAGTTGCTGAAGAAGGAAGTCAGCAATTCAGCATCTAATAGTCAAAGGAGTAAAGGTGACTTCAGGGTTTTTCAAGTTAGGGAATCCAGGCAGAGGAAGCAGTATGTGCAAAGCATGGAGATATGAAAAGCATGGCATACTCACAGAGCTACTGGTATTTTACATTGCTGGAGCATAAGGGATGTGGGAGGGAGAGAGTGGAGAAGTGGAAGGAATATGGACAGGTGGTTAGGAACAGATCATAGTTCTGGGATCATCCTTTTCAGAAACACTGTGTTACTTAGAGAGCTGTGAGGCTAAGAGGAGATCAGAACAGAAGCCCAGTCATATGAACTGGGCAAACAAAGTGAAACATAAGGAACAGCTATGACTCAATCAGCATGCAGAGACACAGGGCTTTACTTAGGAACACCAGACACCAGTCATTATCACAGTGAGGTAGAGTTAGTTCTATCCCCACACTAGTAGGGAGAGGTCCCCTGTGTTCCCTGTCCTGGTCAGAACTGGCTCAGGAACTGGGAATGGTTGGCATACTGGGCTTTGGTTAATCAAGCCTAAAACTGCTGAAACAACCCACTATTCACAGCTTGGCCTCCTCACAATGAAACTTCCCACTTAGGACCCCAAGAATGTCTCCTCCTTAAACAGCACTTAGAAAGAGAATGGAGAGTCTCCCTCTCTATGACACATTAGGCTACCTGAGCAAGAACAGCCACCTGAAATGCTCTTTTGGCAGTCTTTAAGCAACAAGGGGAGGAGAGTATAAAAGAACCACAGGGATCCTAGCAGTGCTGAATAAAACCTATGATATCCAGAGCCAGTGGGGAAGGAAGTGAGGAAGTCCTGGGACAAAGATAGTGCTCTAACTGGAGAGCCACTGGCATGCAAGAGACCTCCCCAAAGTCACAGTATGCTCAGAGATAATGGTGAGATCTGCACATGGATGAGGGTGAGGGGTTTGTGATACAGAAGCTGGATGAGTGTGTTGGGAAAGTTAATAGTGTTCTTTTGAAATGTAACTGGGTTCTTCTAAGTTTAGAAGAGAGTTTGTTTTTAAGAATGAAGAAGTACTTTATGTTGAGAGAAGGGAGGCATAAAGACCATGAGATAGCCCTAATAATGAGAGATGCTGCTATTCCCATGAAGCAGAGGGAACTTTGTAACAAATTCTGGAGTCACTGTAAGTAAGTACAACTACTATGGAGATGGGTATGGTAGTTCTTCAAAAGACTAGGAATGGAACTACCATACAACCCAGTTATACCACTCCTCAGCATCTTTCCAAAAGAATTAAAGTCAGAACACTGTAGTGATACATGCATATCTATGTTTCTAGCAGCACAATTAATAACAGCTAAATTATGGAACCAACCTAGATGTCCATCAACAGATGAATGAATAATGAAAATGTGGAATATATACAGAATGGAATTTTACTCAGCCATAATAAAGAACAACAAAATTATGTCATTTGCAGGAAGAATAGATGGAATTACAGAATATTATGCTAAATGAGATCAGCCAGTCTCAGGAAGTCAAGGATTGAATTTTTCTCTCATATATGGAAGCTAGAGAGAAAATAGAAAACTGTAGATAATTGAGGAAAGTGACCAATAGAATAGTGGAGGGGAACAAAGGGAGGGTGTGGAGAAGGGAAAGGAAGAACTGATGAAGAAACAATTCAAATTAAGCTATGCCCATGTAGAAAGGCATCACTACCAATCTCACTAATATGTACAGGAGGGGTGAGAAGTGGGGTGGGATCTAAAGGGAGAGTCATCAAGACCTGTGTGCATGTTTGTTTGTATGACTTTGAACCTCACTGTGATGTATAATTATAATGCACCAATAAAAGTATAAAAAAAAGTCTAGAGTCAAATAGCAAGCACCTCAAGGTTAGAAGCCAGGCCTATTTTGTTTCTAGTGGATACCTGGCATCTAGGATAGCGTCTGGCCCATGGTAAGGGTTCTATAAATAGTTGCTGAATGACTAACAAGTGTTACCATTTACTGACTGCTTACCATGGGAGGCACTTTTCTAAATGTTTTCTTTGTGTTAGCTAAGTAGGTGCTTTTAATGTCTTTATTTTATAGAGGTTACATGTTCTAGGTAAGAATTCTTCAGCACATTCACATTTTGGACCAGATAATCCTTTGTGGGGTGCTGTTCTTCCTACTATGTGATGTTTGGCAGCATACTGGCCTCCTGTAGGGTCCCAACCCTAAAGGTGACAATCTAAAATGTCTCTAGACATTGCCAAATGGTCCCTGGGGGACAAAAGTGCTGTGGGTTGAGAACAACTGCTTAAGCATTCCAGCTGGTAAGAGCACCAGAACTTGAGCCCAGGCAGTGAACTCTAGACACTATATTCTTAACTTGGACACTACAGCTACCAGAGAAGCATATGACAGCCAGCATCTACTGACCTCTTACTACAAGCCAGGCACCATGCTGAAAGCCTCCCATATCATCCCATCTAATCATCACCATAGCTGTGCATCCAGATAGCTACCTTTGAAATCAAACACTGGGCAAAAATAATTACATTATATATATAATTTTTTCATTATATAGAATTTTTCTTGCTTAACAAGTTGGTTCACATCTGTCAGATACTTTTACAAATACTTTTGCAGTTCTCAGAACTACATTTTGGTTTCCTGATTGCTAAGGAATTAACTTTTCTGACCCATTTTTGGTAACAGCAATGTTCCTTACAGAACTAAAAATTAGATGAAATTATCTACATTAAATAAATTCTGATTTTTAGGCAGCATTAGAGATTTATATTGTGCCAGTTTCATATCCTAAAATCACCTTAAAGTAGAAGCACAAATCACTGGAGAACAGCTTCCTAAAGATGCAAGCTCGAAGAGTAAAATGGCTTTTGTAAAACCTGCAAGTGTGGGGAGAGGGTGGGGGGGTGCTTAATTGCAATGATGAGAAGCCTGGAGACTTTTTTTTTTTTTTTGCGGTACCGGGGATTGAACGCAGGTTTGTTCTACCTCCGCACTACGCCCCCGGCCCTATTTTTTATACTTTATTTTGAAACCGGGTCTCACAAAGTTGTGGAGGGCCTCACTAAGGAGGGAGGGAGAGAGAGAGAGAGAGAGAGAGAGAGAGAGAGAGAGAGCTGAGGCGGGCCGCGAACCCGGATCCTCCGGTCTCCGCCTCCCAAAGTACTGGGATTACAAGCGTGCGCCACCACGCCCGGCTGGAGATTTACTAAGAACAGGAGCAAGCTACAATCCATGGAGCTTACTTTTAAAGTTGTCCAGGAACTAGTCTAGGGATTAAATTCCAAACCCTTCTACTGTCTTTTGGTATTTAGATGAAGTGTGAATGTATCCCTTAGTAAAGGTAACAAAACACACTGAGAAATTTGGTACCAAAATTTGTTTTTCATGACATTCCCCAAAGAACAAAAAGGATATCTGAAGTTATGTCACCAGACAATACCTTAAAAATCAGTAAGAACACTTATGTTATTGACTATATTGAGAAAATCAGTAACTACTACTCATGTATAACAATTGTGAAAACAGGTTTTGGTAAAAAATGTCAATATTAATTATTTAGGTAATATATATATTATAAGAATCAGTCCTTCACTGCATAGAAGTACCTATATTTTGAACAATCTCTGCTTTATCTTTACTTAACTGATACATAAAAAATTTTACATATTTATGGGGTAACATTGTAATGTTTTAATACATGTGTATGTCGCATAACGTTCAAATCAGAGTAAACATATCTATATTATCAATATATGATCACTTCTTTTTTTTTTTTTTTTGTGGTACCAGGGATTGAACGCAGGGGCGTTCTACCTCCGCGCTACACCCCCGGCCCTATTTTTTATACTTTATTTTGAAACCGGGTCTCACGAAGTTGCAGAGGACCTCACTAAGGAGAGAGAGAGAGAGAGAGAGAGAGAAAGAGAGAGAGAGAGCTGAGGCTGGCTGCGAACCCGGATCCTCCGGTCTCCGCCTCCCAAAGTACTGGGATTACAAGCGTGCGCCACCACGCCCGGCTTTGATCACTTCTTTATAGAGAAAACATTCAAAATTCTTTCTTAATTAAATATGTATATATACACGCAGTATTATCATATTCTATAGTTACTCTTACTGTGAATAAGCATTTTTTGAGAAGTATGTACACACCCAAGTTAGTATATATTGAATTTCTATGCTAGCTCTATAATTTTCTAACTTAAGCAAGCTATTTAACCTCTCTAGAACTCAGTTATATTTGTCCCTATCTGTAAAATGGAAATGACAATGGTTCATAGGGTTGCTGTCAAGACTAACATATATAAAACACTTAAAATAGTGCTTGGAGCATAGTAAGTACCCAATTAATATGTCACACATATATACTTACACAAGCACACACATGCTTTTATAATCTGTATTTGAGATGGTTTGTTATTACAGTGTGAATATAAATTAATAGCCAAGCACTGATGCCAGGTAACAAGATATGTCTACAGCTTTTCTGTCACATTTAGAATACTTATATTTTTATTATTTCTTATGAGTGACAGAAAAATCACAGGAAGAACAGAACACTTTTCTAATAGATATGGATATGAACAGTCATTCCAACATGAACAACATCAGCTTTTAATAGCCACAGTGTAAATGATTTCATCAACTAAGTGGGAATATGTTGAACTATGAAGTTTTCTTCTGCCAGTCTGGGAGCATAGCTTCAACATCTGAGAAGGAGGAGGACCTGCCGGCTGCAAGATGGCAATTTCCAGAGTGTGATAAGAAGGTTTAATTTTGAGCATCTCCCACACCTCCCCACACATGCTTCAATCTGTGCCAGAGGAGTGAATTTATATTACACCATTTCCTGTTCTCATTATGATCTTTGTAAAAATTTTCTCATATCTTTATACCATCTGTGAAGGATTATTCTCTACCATTGTACTAATTATGCTCCTGCAAAATATATACATATCTCCTTGGTAACCTCGGTAACCCCAAACAAAAATATTTGAAAAAAATTAAGGTCATTATTGGGAAAATCTGGCTATATTTAAGTTTTCATGCTACTTACAAGTTTTCATGTTTACTTATGGCAGTAAAGAAAAACATAACTATATTAGAAGAAACAAAAACAATCTACATAATACAAATGATATGCAACAGAACTCATGGAAAACAATAATATTTGTAGTAATTACCCAGATCAATGTTTTGAGCATCTATAATATTTCTTTTTATTAATATTTATTAAGAACATAAGCATTAATATGTAAACCAGAAAAACACTATACTATCCTAAAAATAATATCAACAAAATGCTTTGCAAAAAGGGCCCTTCAATTTTATGCAGAAATACTAATATGAAATATGTATGTGAAGTAATCTAAGTCCTTCCCTCTATTACAAATTTTTTCAAACTCCTAACACAACTTACTCAGTGAAGTCTTTATTTGAAGCCTATCATTTCTTCAAGTCCACTGTCAAGGCAATGATCTTGGTGAAAAGTTTTCTTATAATGACAATACTGGAAAAGACACTATCTGCCTGCCGCTTGGGAATGCAGCTTTGGATGGCTTTTCTGCCAGGCAGGCTTGGTTGCACTGCTTGTCTCAGACTTTCTCAGTTCCTGCTATGACCCATGCCACACACTGACAAAGCAGATGCCTCACGTCAAGTTTCCATTCTGATTCTCAGAATTCAATGTTCTCTAATTCTTGCTATCCGCTCAACCTCATCCTGAGTCACTCTCCCCTCTGCCTGCTGCACCACACTTTTGAACTCCCCATCTCTATGCAAATGCTGTGCATCTATCTGGAACATCCATTCCTACTTCATTGGCCTGGCAAACTAGCACCTAAATGCTTTCCAAGTTCCAGCTCAGTCAAGCACCATGCATGATTAAGAGAGCAGTCCTGAAGACCCCAACAGAGTTGGTAGAGTTGGAGATTTAGTTCTCAGTGCCAATCAACTGAGCACTGACTCCAGCAGAACTTACTGCACTGCAGAGCAACTATTTGATTTTACATCAGTCTCCCTCACTCCACTCTGAGTTCCTCAAGAATAGTACTCAGGTCTTATCTACCCAAATTTAGTCCACTTGCTGACATAATTTAAAACTCAACAAATAGAAGTGAATTAGTAATAGCCCCCATTTACTGAGAATTCATTGTGTACCAAGATTTTATATTTTTTATCTTATTCAATAATTCCATGAGGAAATGACAGATGACAAAAATTAGACTTTTAGTCACCTTAGCAGGCTACCTCCCCGGAATAAATGGGTAAAATTTAGAAACAATGACTGGCTAATGAATGAAATCTTTCAAGAATGTTGGAGCTAGTGATCAGTCACCACCCATTGACTCTCTTTTCCATGTCCACCACTTCTGCTCTAGTTCAATACCTCCATAGCCCACTTCTGGACTGTTACAGATAATGTCCTGGTCTCTTGCATCCAATCTTTGCCTCTTCAAATCCACTCTACAAGGTTGTCTATTCAATTGTGCATGCATGAATACATTCCTAAAGGATCTGAGAGTTATGTATAGGAACTGTACTAGTCTGTGACTTTAGATAGTATTTTTTAAATATTAGTATTAATACACTCTCAAACGTTTAAAAAACTGCCTTCTAATGGGAGATTGTCATAAAACTTCAGTGCCTGGCACTGTGTTCTTGTTTATAATTTCTTTGACCTCAGCAGTACTAATTTAATTGTCAAAAGCAAATGTGAAAAGATACACATAAATAACACACATGGATGATAGCTTCAGGCCAAAAGATGGACAAGTTACATCACTGAATATTGTAAAAAGAAAAGTTTTAGATGGGTGTGGTAACGCACACTTGTAATCCCAGTACTTAGGAGGCTGAGACAGGAGGATCCGGGTTCGCAGCCAGTCTCAGCTACTTAGTGAGACCCTGTTTTAAAATAAGAATAAAAAATAGGGTGGGGTAGAATGCCCCTGGTTTCAATCCCCTGTACCACACACACAAAAAAAGTTTTATCTGGGTGTGGTGCCGCACGCCTATTAATCCCAGTACTTGGGAGGCTGTGACAGGAGGACTGCAGATTCAAAGCCAGTCTCAGCACCCTAACGAGGAAGGACCTCAGCAACTTAGTGAGACCCTCTTTCAAAATCAAAAATAAAATGGGGGTGGGGGTGCAGCTCACAGGTAGAACACAACTGAATTCAATCCCCTGTACCAGAGAGAGAGAGAGAGAGAGAGAGAGAGAGAGAGAAAAGAAGAAGAAGAAGAAGAAGAAGAAGAAGAAGAAGAAGAAGAAGAAAAAGAAAAAGAAGAAGAAGGAGGAGGAGGAGGAGGAGGAGCAGGAGGAGGAGGAGGAGGAGAAAAATTTGCAATATTCACAGCAAAGCACTGATAGAACTGAGTCATCCAGCAGTACATGAATTGGGTTTAAAAGAGCCTGCTAGGCATCAAATTTATATTGTAAGCAACAAGTTAGGTTTTCAGCAAAATATTATCCATCATATTAAATACTATTAATTCTTATTGATAGAATTGTTTGTCTTAAATTGTAAAATAGTTTAAGTGTTATTAGCCCAAGGCATTTATAGTATTTTTGTAAATTTAAGGAACAATATAATACAAATAATTTAGGTACACAATGGGTATCAACAAGAATTTTTTTCCATTAAGAAAGTCTTATATACTATACTTGGTTTAGAAATACTGACTAAACCACCCTAGACATCTCATATAGTGGTCCTTTTTAAAGTAGTTACTATTTCTTTTTAACTAAAAAATCAAAATTAAAACTGTCCCAGAGTAGATACAACATGCATATCTATTGCTTTGATGCTGGCTTATACTTTCCTAAGCAAGGCTATTTTTTCTTTCAAAATGTCATAATATATACTGTATTGGCTCTTAATAAATCCTTAGTAAGAAATAAAGCATAAGCATTCCTGATTAAGAGAAATTTCAACCATTGTTAATAGGCCACTAACTTAAAACAAAGTTAAAAGTACTACAAGATATGTAACAATTAATTTTCTTTCCTTTTTTTTCCAAGGTAAGAATAGATCAGATACATAGAGAAGAGATAGCTTTTAAAATTCCGAAGATGTTTTTCTATGACAGTTATTTATACATCTGAATTTAAAGAGCTAAAAAGTAGTTTCACATAACAGTATGGCAAGCAGTTCCCTACACTTGATATTTTTAATGTTCTGAAAATAGTGTTCTTTGATGGCATAATGACCAATTGGGGGAAGCCATAATAATTTTATTAAAATTCAACAGTTTAAAACTCAATAGACCAATGCACACTTATGCACTGGGCAATGCCTCAGAAATATATTAGCTGAAAGCACAATGGATGGAAGAGAACAGAAACTGGAAGGCTATGTAGTATGACATTTCAAAATTGTGGCAATCGCCCTGATTATCAGAAGTAATTGAACTTCTTTACATGTACCCTGTGCTCCTTTTCACGTTTTTTATTTCTATATCATATACTTTGTCTCAACTTTCTATATGTCAAATCCTTAAATATTAGATGCCTTCAAGAATCCAATTGACTGGTAATCCTATTTACATTTTTTTCCAAAAGGATATTCCAGACTTCCTATCAAAGCCATAATGCAACAATGATTATCAGACTTATTCTCCACTAAATAAAACTACAACACTGTGCAGAATATTAAAGGCAACTATCTTTAGGCATTGGACAACAACATGTGCCTCTCTCTGGCTTTCTGTCTAGGGGAAACTTTTCAATCTCAGACACAAGAAAGTGTACGGAGCTTAAAGAGAGAGCAATAGTCTTTGCCAGTTAGTCCTTATAACCCAAAATAGAAAACACACAAGTATCAAACAACAAAAGAATGGAAAAAAGAATTGAAAATGTGCACAATGGCATATTGCTCAGCAATAAAAAAGGACAAACTTCAGATACGTATCACTATGGATGAACTAGAAAAGCATTATGGGGAACAAAGGAATCTAGACAGCAAAAATGACACACTATATAATTCCATTTATACAAAGCACTGTGGCAGGAAAAATTAAGCTATTATTACAGAAAAGAGAATTTCCTCAAAGATGGGGAGTAGGGAAAGGAAAGAGATGAGATATGCTAATTTTTTACATGAGAAATTTGCTGGAGTTCCTGGAGTGATGAGATCAGCATACATAGGTTGGAGCTGTGTATGTAGTGTGTGTGTGTGTGTGTGTGTGTGTGTGTGTGTGTGTGTGTATACATATATAGTATATTAGTATCTTGTATATATTGTATGTTAGAATTTTTAAAGATAAGCACAAATATAATTCTACCCAATTTTAAAATCCAGTTCAAAATCTTAAGTTACTGGTAGGATGTATTTGTCTGAAGAACATCCTTTTCCTTTTCTTCTTTTAGTGAATAACATCCTAGAACCACTTATCCTTGTACACAATTGGTATTAAAAGAATCTATCTTTTATAACTACAACTGGTAGCCATTCTATTGTCTCAATTCTGACAAGCCATAAACTGCCAGATAATTTCAACTTGTCCCTTATTGAATATTTACCCTCAATCCTATATATTTTCCACGAAAAAAAATTGGAAATAATGAGAGTCCTGAAGTTCCAGTAAATGTTTCTAAATCTGAGGTAAGCTACCTTCCTTTACAAACTAGAAAATTCAATCTTTGATCATTTCATAACTTTAGAAAATCATGGTTAAATTATATAGGCTCCAAATTTTATTCTTTAAAGCCAACATTCCTAACATATTTCTGTATAGGTCAACCATGACTTTCCCCATCACAAATGAATGCATGTATAAAAAACAGAGACCATTTATCTGCGCATAGCCTTTCCTTATCAAGTATTATGATTTCTGACTTAAAAGTTCACCAAGTACATGGAAGGAGACAGGAATGGCAGACAGCATTTAGAGCTGTGCTGTTCAATACAGCATGGTGCAATACACAGTGTAGTATTCAGTGGCTAGATCAGTACACAGTCACATAAGGCTAAAAGAGTTAAATAAAATTTTAAAATTCAACTCCTTATTTATATTAACCACATTTCAAATGCTTACCAGCCACATGTGGCCGGTAGCTGCTGTAGTGTACTGGACATTTCCATCACATCATTCCACTAAACAGCTCTGATTTAGAGAAAGCTGATGGCAGAAGGCACTCCTAAAGGAATACCTACATTTTAAATTGAATGAAAACTTAGTATCCTCAAGGGAAGGAAATGACCCAGAGCTAAATATTCAGATTTGAAACTTTGTGAGCCAGAGATTTTTCATAAATACATGTATTCTCTCTCCTCCCTCCCCCACCTCCTCTCTCTCTCTCTCTCTCTCTCTCTCTCTCTCTCTCACACACACACACACACACACACACACACACACACACAGCCTTAAGGTAAAACTGAAGATTCATCACTTTTATTGTCATATGTATTCTCAGGTCACATAAGAGTTACCACCCTAAAGAGCTTAGAGCAGGAAAATTCAATTTGCCTCCACTTCCAGGGAAAGTCTTTGAGCCAAGATGTCCTTCTTTGACCTCCTTGGTTATTCTCCATGTTACAGGTTTAATCCTGAAAGCTTTTAAAATTCAAGACCTTAGATTAGAAAATGAATTGAGCCCCATGTTAAGGCAGAGCTTATTCTGGACTTATAAAAATGCTAATATAATGAAATGGACTTGGAACATTTACACCAGGAGCACTAATAACCATATGGACTAATGATTGGAGTAGATCCCTTGAAGTTACTTGACTTGACCATGTACATGGCTTTAGGCGATTTAAGGGACAACTTATAAGTCAGATGTCTGTAAAAGTGCTCATATAGCATCTGTGGTTCATTATGCAAGTATATATTTAGAGATTATTGACCTCCAAAGACCACAAAAGTTCCTTTGAAGCCATCCTAGTTAATGATGCATTTACATTAAAGAAAAATTCCAAAATTACCAGGCAGTCTATAGTGTCAGCATCAACACGGACATTCTGTTTTTATAAATATTCTTGAAACTGCAGATGGAAAGGGCTTCTTTAGTGCCACTGTGGTCTAATCATATGAAAACCTGCTAAGAGAATCCTCAGTTTATGGATCACTAGTAGTATTGATCAGCACAGCTTCTCTGGAACCATTATCATTTGTCATGTCAATATTATTGTTGCTGCAACCCACTGCATTTTAAGTCACTGCAATAGTGGAATAGCCTCGGTTCCAGGTGAAAATATTCTAATTTTTCTTCCATATTTTCCCCTTTAAGCCAATATGCTAAAGCATTATGGTATCTTATTGTAAGCAATGGAACTCATTTAACATGATCAATGCAGAATAAATCCTAAAACATTTTTTCTAGTTTTTCCCAGGACAGTAGCATTTGTGTTTCATTATGCAAGTATATATTTATAATTGACAATTTTTACATTGTCCAAATGATCTTTAAATTTCTATTTGAGCTCTATATGTATGATATATACAAATGTTACTTGGCATATTGTAAAGTTATACCACTTTCTAGAATTGAAAACCATCAATCTATACACTGTGGCATTCTGAAACTTCATAAATAATGTTCTGAGGAAAGAATCAGCCACAGGTCTTTTGAGATTGGCTTTTTAATCCCCGAATATCTTATGGGAATATTGAAGAAAGTAGCTGATTATTTCCAAGCAAAGTTTTCTCCCATACTATATAATGCCTGATACCAAAACTCAGACTATTATATAAAATTCTATGCTTCCAATAGCTCCAGGGCTAACAGATCAGGACAGAACAAGGACCACAACAATGGGCTGGAGACTCAGCTTGTATGGTCACCACCGTCACCATTATCACCCTTGGCAGAGCAGTAACTCATCCTAAGCCCAGCTCAACAGTGCAGTGAGGATGCAAAGAGGGTGAAGAGTAGAACATGTGAATCTTCATTCTTATGAAATAAGTGCATTAGACCATTTTCTTACTTATATGTGTGTTTTACATCTATTAATCCTATCTTCCAAACTAAGGGGTAGGCTCCTTAAGTATTATTATCACATATCCTATTACAATTTACTGTTTAACTCCAGAGAGACTCATACAGTAGATTTAACACAGTGGATTTATTTCTATTTTCTTCTGTATAGCAGGGATAATATTTTATAAATTATGAATGTGCCTCTCTGAATGCATTCACCTCAGCTAGCCTAAGCATCCTTCTGCCTGGGAGGAAGATTTTGGCTCAGTACAGAGGAATGCAAAGAAAAAAAGCCTAGGTAATATTCAACTTCTATAATTCAAAAATAGGATTTTGCAGAAAGACTATAACCTTGCAAGCTTGCTGCTATCTCCAGAGAGGATTTTATAAATTCTCAATTTCTTCCTTGCATATACCAAGGGCCAGGCTTATTGGATGTGGATCAAAGAGTTCCTTGGTGATGTATTAAATCTACCTTTTCCATAAATGAGAGGGCACAAGACAGAAGCAGGAAGATAAAATAATAATAGTTTTTAAAAATCCCACTCCTTGCAAAACCGGAAGAGGTTGTGAAGAAAATAAAAAGAGGAACAAAAAGGAAAGATTTTCCTCTCTTTGGGCTTTGGGCTGGATAGAGGGAGTTGCATTAAATAAACAAGGGTATCAAAGAGGCAGAGGAAGACTTGTGCCCACTCCCTGTGTAAACTTAAGAAGATGGTTTTGGGAGCTGCACTGTACCACCTTAAGGCATGGCCACATCAAAATAAATTCTGAAGTGCAGCATGCTAAGGAGAAGGGATATTCTGAGATTTGCCTGTCGTAAGGTCTAGTTGAATACTTTTCCAGAGAGGGCACCAGAGAAGCAGTGAGGTGATATTATAAAAAGTGATGCAGAGGAGCCAGACAGACAGATTAGGCACAAATCGGAGTTAGAGCCAGACCACGAAAGACTCAGTGCACCAGCAGGAGCCAGGATAAGGCAGCCAGCCAGGAGATGCCACTGGGTTCTAACCAAGTGAGCAAAAGTCCAGTGACAGCAGCCTTAGACTTGAGCCATAGGGAGGAAGGGAGAGAGGGAGGGAGGGAGGGAGGGAGGGAGGGAGGGAGGGAGGGAGGAGCAAGGAGGGAAAGGGGAGACTATCTGAGAAACTGAATTTTTGTTTGTTTTTTCAACAGACTGGCCACTACTTCACATCTAAAAAGACTTCATGCTTTAAGCAGTGGTCACTGGACAAAAATAATTTCCTAAGAACATATTTCAATGATTCTTTAAGGCAAAGGTCATGAGCCAGTAACTGACCCACCCTGCTCATGTCATCCACCTCCACACTTGTGCAAATGAATCTGAATAGCTCTACAGCCAGCCTGCACTTCCTACTCACTCAGTGACCTCACTCCTCCTTATAACTCATACCTGGTTCAGCACACTCATTTGTATTACTTGCCAGGAACATATAAAAAATGATGTTGGGACAGCCCACTTTAAATTTTTAAGATTATCTAGATTTGTTTCTTTCTGTTGTGTTAACATGTTGGAAAAAAAGAACTCACAAATTATAAGAGGATTTCAGGATTGCATAGATGTAAGATTTCTTGGACAGGACACAAAAATATGTAAACCATAAAAGAAATAAAACAGAAACCGGACACTTCATCAAAACTAAATATCCCTGCTCATCAAAGGACTCCATTAAGAAAATAGACAAATACCAACTAGAAAAAAATTACTCACAAAACAAATACCTGAAAAAAATCCTACAAACCAACAATAAAAGATAAAAACACATTTTAGAACAATTTATAGACATTCCACAAATAGAAAATATATCATGAGACAGTAGAGAATTAAATCCAAAATGAGATACCCCTTCAAACCCACTAAATTGGATGAAATCAAAAAGACTTCAAAAAACAATGTCCCTAAGGATGTGGAGCACTTGGAATCCTCTCCTATATATTTCTGTATGAGTAGAGAGTGGCACAAAATGGTAAGCCATGCTGGAGAACTGTTAGAAAGTTTCTTAAAAAGTTAAATATACATCTACCAATAAATTCCTCCCCTGGGTATTTACCTAACAAGAAAAAAAGCGTATGTCAAAAAGAGACTCATATTAAATTTTATGGCAATCTTACTTTTTTCTTTTCTTGTGGTACTAGGGATTGAACACAGGAGTGTTCTACCTCTGAACTATACCTCCAGCCCTTTTTTATTTTTTTATTTTGAAACAGGGTCTCATTATGTTGCTGAGGGCACCATCACATGGCAATCTTATAACAGCCAACAACTAGAAATAACCCAAATGTTTATCAACAGTAAAATGAATTAGCAAATTATGGCATATACAATAAAAAGGAGTGCATTGCTGATATGCACAACATGAATAAGTTTAAAAAACATTACGGTAAGAGAAAAAAGTCAGACACAAAAAATATACGCTGCTTGATTTTACTTATATAAAATGCAAACATGGGTAAAACTAACCTGTCCTATGAGAGATCAGAGAGTAGTTATGGGGAATGGGGTCGAAAACAGACTGCAAAGGGGCACAGGGAACTCTCTGTGGGGATAGCAGTTACTTTGGGTGGTAATAACCTGATTGTATACAATTATCAAAGCTCACAAAACTAAGTATCCAAGATTCGTACATTTAATTACATGCTAACTAGGCTTCAGTGAAAGTAGATAAAAAATAAAAAGTAGGTAGGCATAATTTTATAGGGAAGATGATAATTGTGAGAGACAGAACTACTAATTTCGTTGTCCTGAAAACAACTTTTATTATTTTTAATGATTGTAAGAGTAATGCAGACTTACAAATTCCAACAATATAAAAACGAGTTAAGCAGAATGGGAAGTACTTGTAAGTGGAGTAGTGTTAGAGATGGAATCACAAGGATGCCTATTCCATGTATTTGTTGGTAATTTTTTTTAAAAAATGGTATTAGGAGAGCCATTTTAAAAATATTTTTATTTGTTCTAAAACCATAATAGATTAATGGCTTTGTTAACAAATTGTTACTTAAAGATTATTTGTTATAATTTAATTATGAAAATTACATTCAATTAGAGTTGGATCTTCACTTATCAAAGAGAAGATCAATCTAAATACTAATGTTTATTCTACAAGGAGTTAAGATCAGAAGCATATATGAAAACAGCTGAGTAGGGCTCACTGGATAAAGTAAGGTATGAAACTAAAATTCCTCAGAGTTACTGCAAAATTTACCAAATTAAAACATATGGAAAACAGCAATAAAATAAATAAATAATTTGAAATGACAGGCAATGTCTTTAAGCCCTAGCAATACCATTAAATGGAACCTACTCCCACAGGAATTCCAGAAACCTTTGGCAACAGTGATAGCAATATACATGTCAGTGTTGAAGGGAACACTCACAGGGATTAGGGAGGATAAAATGCAACATAAGAAGACAACAAAGGGTCCAGAAGAAGAGATAAGAAAAAGGAGGGAAATATGATTTGGTACTGGGGGCTAAACAGGAGGATGTGGGAGTCTAATATTATCTTATATCACTATACTTAAAACGCCTATATATTATATATTTATATATTTATGAATGAAATTAGGCTAGAATGCCATACATATTTTATTAATCAAGTAATACAACACTTCCTTTTTCATTCAAAGAATCAACAAGAATAACCTAACAATTGGACATGGTGGCATACACCTGTAATCCTAGTACTTGAGAGGCTGAGACAGGAGGATTTCAGGTTCAAGGCCAGCCCTGCACTAGGGAGACCCTGTTTCAAAACAAAAAATAAAAAGGGCTGGGGGATGTAACTCGGGGTTAGAATGCCCCTGGGTTCAATCCCCAGTACCCCTCCCACACACACACAGTAGGCTAAACAGTTAGTATTTATAATAAAATACCTGAATCCATCTGGTAAGTACACAACTGTCTTGAAAGTATTACACAATATCTGCTTGGATTAGTCTTCCAAACTCACTCACCCATCACCACCCCTCTACCATAAATCAAAAGAGTAATGGATTCACATTTATAAATAAATATTAATTGCTAAACTTCAGGAATAATTTGGTAAGGAATTCGGTAAAATCATATGATTCTATGGTTTTTTTCAGAATAATAGTGTTAATATGATTGTACTAAATCTCAGACACATCCTAATTCAGACTCTTTCCTTACGATTGCATGTCAATAACAAGAAATGCACATTTAAAACTCTAAGTAGAGGGCTGAGGACATAGTTCAGCTGTAGAATGCTTGCCTAGCATGCATGAGGCCCTGGGTTTGATATCAACCAAACACCACAAAGACAGACAGACAGATGGTCAGTCAAACACAACTAGTACATGGTGGTGTGAAACAGAATAATATAGATGAAGCCAAGTAGTATCTTGTTTCAATCTTTGTTACCATCCTATGACTTTGCTGTCACGTTCACCTTTAGCTATAGGTAAAGATAGAATTAAGCCATACTTCCCAACATAAAAGTGTTTCAAAATCAAACTGCAAAAATGCTTCACAGGTCTATCTGGAATAGGGAAGAGTGGCTGACTAACATTTATAAGCCCCATTCCTCCTACTGAAGGATGATGCACCATGCACAAAATGGCCCATTTCAGTTTCCAATGTGGGCGGCACCTGCACCAGTGAGACTTGGTTACAGGGCCAGCAGTAGCCAGATCCATTCAGGCCTCACATTCTGATGGCTGAATCTGTTCTGTGGAATCTTATGCCATAGCTTGTTCTTCTTCAATACCAACAACACCACAAGAACAGATTTTGCATTCAGAAATATTTGATCTTTTGTTTTTAAGCACATTTCATTCTACCTTCTCCAGTTAAAAACAAGTCTCTCTGCACAAAGAACTTAGAAAGCACGTGTATTTCACACTTCCTATCATCCTCTCTCATGTTTTCACAGATTTATTTTGAATGGATACTGTCCATAATCCACTAAAATATAAATATACTCACTGTCAATATGGACAGAGCATTTGATTTGTTCTTTTTCTTAGAATAAAAAATCTTTTGCCAGAATTCTTTATCTCAATTTAATGATATGAAGGATTTCTATGGATTCATATATCAACATACACTGTTAAAAATTTTTAACAAATTATATTTTCCTTACAACTCCTTCCATTAAGATAGTGTGAAAAAGAAAATGAATCCTTTCCTCCAATATTTTCCAGTAACATATATTAGTTGTATTGTTATAATTTCATAAAGCCTAAAATGAGATAGCTCCTCTGTCTTTGTACCTCTATTCTGTGTTTTTCCCATGGAAGAAAAGCTTTGTTACACACAGATGGGGACAGTTTAAATATTCCTTCTAGTTTCTTCACGAGGCAGCTAAGAAAGTATTTTCTTAAAATCCTGCTTTTGCTTGTCTGATGTCTATGTAATTAACATCAGTCCCAGAAAGTTTTAGAAATAGGACTGAGCCTGCAAGGTTATAAGCTGAACTGGCCTTATCCCAACTTCACCCTCTGACTTAACTAATTTGCTGACTAAAATAACAAAAAGTAATCATCCATTAAATAGGTAGGTTCTCCCCACTCAACAGTTTCCTGCCTGGTGAATGATTCACAGAGTGAACGCTCATTTTTTTCCATTAGTCTCTGAAACGTGCTCTAATTTGAAAGTATGTTATCAAAGAACAATTTAAATTACACCATTTTTGTTGGAAATGCAGCCCAATTATTAAAAACTGAACCCATGGCAACAAAGGGATAAAAATGTACTATGAGATGCTTCGTTGTGGAGAGGCATCTATGATAAGGATAATGAAATTCTGTGGTAACTTTTTTAAAATTGACCTCTACATCAGAGTCTTAATGTCTTCAAGGTGAGTGGCAATAAATACACATCTATTCTCTATTCTTTTCTTTCCCTTTATAAGCCTCATTTCTTGTGCATTGTCATGCTCCAACTTCATATTCCATATCAAGTTCTTATATCTACTCCATTTCAATTTCAAATCATTCTTAATCATAATAGTCTCATAAAACATATAACTTAAAATAGTGTCCAATATGTTCAGGGTTATTGTTTATCATAAAATTAATGATGAACTTCAGGAAGAACTGAGTAAGGGCAATCAAGATTTGAGTTACAAATGAGACCCTGTTTCAAAATAAAGAATAAAAAATAGGGCTGGTGTTTAGCTCGGAGGTAGAATGCCCCTGGGTTCAATTCCCAGTACCACACACACAAAAAACACACACACACAAAATGTTAAAATTCCAAATAAAATGAGTTTTAATTTCTGGTCCTTGAATTTTAAGTTTAAGGAATTTGGTAGTCATTTATATGCATTTTTTCTGCAGAATAACAGTAAAACATTAAGTGCATTAAACTCCTAGACAAACCCAAGTCCAAATTCTTTGGCTTCAAACTTGGTCTCAACAATCCTTCCTCTTTAAGGCATTTTAAAGTATTTCTTCCCTTTATTTCGTGTATGATGTTTCTTTTCCCAGAGTGAAAGGTCCCTGTTTTCATTTGAAAGGCAAAAACATAAAGCCTAGAGTCACAGTGCTTTTCTAAGTTGCTTAAATTATCTATTAAATATCCTATATAAATTCACTCTGAATATCAGGGAATAGAAATTATTAACAGCAATAACACTGATACTTAAATTACAATGGAAATTTAAAAAATCAGTCTCAGAAGGAAAAATAAACATATGAATGATAGCATCATAAATTAAGTTGCCTCTATGAAGTACTCATGCACTTTAAATAAATCTAGACTTATAGTACAATTGGCAATTTGATTTAGTGTGGGAATAGTCCATCAGTGAATGACATGTCCTCCCCCAAACAAAGTCAACAGACCCTCAGGAAGCATCCAGATTCAACGTTCGGTTACTAGGAGTGGTGCATTGCCTTGGTAGCCTAGAGAAAACATTTTTATTTGACTTTTTAATTTTCTTTTCTTTTTTTAATTGGTGCATTGTAATCATACATCTTGATGGTTTAATTTTCTTTTTAACAATCTGTCAGTCTCCAGGAAGAACTCTGCTCAGTTACAAGTATATGTCAACAAACACAAAGTCATGGTGAGGATATTCATCTACCAATTACTGTTGGTAATTTAAATAAGTTCTAAAAATATAGGTTATGTTCCACTCTGAAATACTTAATCCATTTGGCACTTTTTCTAGAACACTTAATGGTTCATTGGTACAATGCGTTAGACTGTCTGAACACAGAATTAGGCACAGTGCTTGCCTAGGGGGCTCTCAATTTGAATAGATAAGCAAAATAGGTTAAACACTAAAACATCAGTACATGGAAAAAATAAAGTGAATCATACCATTACAAATGAATATTTATCAAACAAATATGCAGTACATAACTTAGTAGTAAAGGACAAGATTATCTCTCAGTAGCAAACTTTAGAGTACTAAATCCAAGATGTTTTTTTTACAAGCATCATTTTGTAATTGTTTTGACAGTGTTAAAGATTGTCAGATAGATTGGGGGAGAAATGGGATGTTCAGAACATCAGAGGTTACAATAAAAAGAAAAGTTAATTTAAAAGGAAAAGAAAATATTTTACTTTCATTTGAAATAAGTGACCATAGAAATCACTTATTCTAACTCCCATTTATACTAACCCACTGAAATATTTCCCCCGTTCATCTAATTTCTATTTGGACATATCAGAAACACAATGTACATATGTATGTATGTATGTATGTATGTATGTATATTCCTTAAAACAAGCCACTTGGTTTGGGGAAATGTTATGGAAAGCATTTTTCTTACATCAATTCAAAATCCGATTCTCTGTAACTTTATAGATCCTAGATTTACTCTCTACACCAACACTGGTAAAAGTATGAGAGCCATAAAAGTGAGTCAGATAAGTAATTTTAAATTTCTAGTAATCACATTAAAAATTAAAAATACATGGGCTAAGGCCGGGCATGGTAGCGCACACTTGTAATCCCAGTACTTTGGGAAGCGGAGACCGGAGGATCCGGGTTCGCGGCCAGCCTCAGTTCTCTCTCTGTCTCTGTCTCTCTCTCTCTCTATCCTTAGTGAGGCCCTCCACAACTTTGTGAGACCCGGTTTCAAGATAAAGTATACAAAATAGGGCCGGGGGCGTAGCGCGGAGGTAGAACGCCCCTGAGTTCAATCCCCGGTTCCGCAAAAAAAAAAAATACGTGGGCTATTTTCACTACACACATACACACACACACACACACACACACACACACACACACACACCATATGGATATAGATATATAGATAGATGATAGATAGATAGATAGATAGATGATAGAGATACTATAGTCAAAATATTGTTCGACATAAAATTGACAGACTTTACATTTTATTCTAAGGCTTCAGTATACACTATGTTTTTTTTACTTAAATTGCATCTCAATTTGTACTAGGCACATTTCAAGTACTCAGTAGCCACCTTAGTGACTACCATATTAGCTCCCTTTGAGATAATAGTTCATAAATATTGATGAAAAACAGAATCACAGGAAAATTTTTCAAAACATAGATTTCTAGGATTCATCCTGAGATTTGGATTCATTAAGTTTAGGAGAGCATAGGAGTCTTTTTTAACATGGCAGTCAACAAACCACTGAACCTCCAGCTGACTTTTGGGAATCACGGGTCACTGTTCTTCAAGGAGATCACAGCTTAATCAGCACATTCATCTAACAGATACTTTGGAGTTCTTACTAAATACTAGACACACTTGATACATATCAGTGAATAGAACATTCAAAAGTCCCTAGTCTTATGGAGCTTGCTTGCAAGTAGGGGAGGCAGATAATAAGCAATTCAAATGATAAGTGAATTATACAGTATATTGGATGATAGATGTTAAGGGAAACAGATCAGAGTAAGGGGTGTCAAGAATACTTGCAGAGTATAAAAGTTTCACTTGGTGGTCACAGAAGGCTGACTAAAAAATTGACATTTGAGTAAACATTTGAAGGCAAGAAGAAAAACATACAGATAACTGGATGAAGAGCATCCAAGGCAGTGAACAGCCAGGGCAAAGGTGCTAAGGCAGAAGGGTACCTGGCTTGCCTGAGGAACTGGAAGGATCCCAGTGGACTTGAAGCAAAGTAGACAAGGGAGAGAGGTGCAAACTAGGTCAGAAAAGTAATGGGTCAGGGAGGATTTTTTTTTTCATATAGGACTCTGTGGGGCATAAGGGAAAGACTGTGTCTTTTACTTTGACTGAATTGGGGAGCCACTGCAGGTTTCGGGAAAAGCAGTGACAAGAGATGTATTACGTATATGGATTGTGTGTCTTCCCTGCTAGAAAGTAAGCTCCATGAGGGCAGTGATTTTTGAATGTTTTGAAAGGATCACTCTGACAACTAAGTTGAGAGTAGAGCAGGGAGCACAGTGTAAGCTGGGAGACCACTCTAAGAGGCTGCTGCAATAATCCGGGTGACAGATGGTGGTGGCTTGGACCAGGAATATAAAAGGGAAGTAGTCATATTTTTCCATTTAAAAAAAAAAGAACCAGCTATGACACAATGTGGTGGTTATTTTAACAGAGGGTGCTGAAACAACGCAGAAAAAGGAATAATAGCTCCACTAAAAGATTTTTAGCCAAATTGACAATGTACCTGAGTCCTGAGTAATATGTAAAAAGTTCACCAGGGAAAGGAACAAGGAAGAACAACCCAAAGAAGAAAACCAGTACACAGTTGCTGGTGGTCAGGGAAAATATAGGGATAATCCTTTCTCTAGGGAACTTGCATTTTCATTAAGGAAACAAGAGAGTAAATGACTTAAGGACTGGAGTCACAGGTGCTACAGGAATCAAAATTGAAAGAGGGACTTTGGATTGTAGAAATAAGCAGAAATGGTAGCAAGATTTTCCAGGAAAGATACTAAAGAAATAGCAGGAAATGTGGGGAAAGTGGCTCTAATTCACAAAAGGCACAAAGGACCAATTCAATGCCTCTGTCAACATTACATTGGCCTCTGAACCAACACTCAAGGTTCCCTGAAACCTTATCCACCATCACCTGGTCCCACTAACAGACCAAACCAATACCTTAGGAAGAAACACAAAAAATATCCAGACAGAGCCAGGTGAAACTATTTTTCCATTTGTTTCTTAGAACTTCTAATACTTCTCCCCACAATATATGACTCAAACCCTATGTTAAAATTTGATTATGCTTGAAAAGTAATGTGTATTGGTGACTATAGAGAAGAGCTACACCCTGTTTCTTCTATTGGCTTTCTCTATGCTGCCCCACTTCTGAAATAATGATACAGCAGGATAGAGTATACTCTTTCCTATACTAATTTGCCTTTTTTGACATCCCCCTCTACCCAAATCCACATATCTTCTTCTCCCTGGTAAGGCCAAAAACAGCAAAAAGAGAACAGAAAATGCTTCAGGACCAGCTTCTCCCTATCCTGGATTACCTTCACCTGTACTGCCTTTGTCACATGAAAAGTCACCTCCTCAAAATCTAGCACATCCACTTAGGAGTTCCCCAAAAACAAGGAGTAAGCAAAGCTTCTGCTCATCAAAGGAAACCATCAAGAGCTTAAAGAGAAAGCCTACGGAATGGGAAAAGATCTTTGCAAGCTATCCCTCTGACAGAGGTCTAATATCTAGGATATACAAAGAACTTAAAAGACTTTACACTAAGAAAACAAACAACCCGATCAAGAAGTGGGCAACTGAAATGAATAGACACTTCACGAAA
>PVJS01008514.1:0-52868 GCA_004027185.1 Glis glis
CAAGTGCTCTACCACTGAGCTATGCTGCCAGCCCCCATCCTTGTTTTTTCTAGGGACCCCAGCATTGTTCATGTTTTCCTAACACTGTGATCTGGGACCAAGCCCAGGAACTCCTTTGGGGTCAGTACATTTCACTCCAGCTCTCTGATGACATTGGTGTGATCGCAGCTTAACAATCACTGAGCTGTCTCTGGACCATGCTGTCTTCCGTCTCCACGCCTTACCCTGCACACAGCGCTCTTTCTCCCTGGCCTGGGCCTGTGTGGCTGGGCGTCTCGGAGGCTGCGTCCTCTCCTCTGGGAAGGCACTTGCCTCTGTCGCTGGCTGGCCGTGGGGCGCAGGGATGGCGAGGATCCCTGGCGGCTGTCACTGTTGTGTTCACCACCTTGGCAACAAGCGGCTGGCGTTGGCACCGTGGCTGCGTCCTTGGCCAGGCGGGGACGCGGGTTGGGGGCCCTATTTCATGTCATGTGTTGGTTTGCTGCCAAGCTAGAACAGTGGCCTCTCTTTTTTCAGAAGTAAAGGTTGTTAATATTCTTTTCTAAATTAGAAAAGGAATGCTGTTCCTTATAGAAGACTCAAAACATATGGAAAAGTGCAAAAAACTAATGTTTGGGTATATTACCATTTCTGTGTATACATATATATTTAAAAACAGAATTTGGAAAATAAACCCCAGAACTGGAATTATACTGTGGTGCTTGTGTGTGTGTGTGTGTGTGTGTGTGTGTGTGTGTGTGTGTGTGTCAAGGTATTCAGCTACTTCATCTAACAGTACTTTGTAATAATTTTCACATGTCACTAGGTGGTTGTAACAACATGATTTTTAATCACTGTATAACATCCCATCATCTTAATGTAAAATAGATATATTTTAAACACACCTTGCTGCCAAGGACAAGATGTGAGGGATTTAATTTCATACCACATGAGAAGGTGCATCTTAAAGGCAGAGGGCCTGCATTTGAGGCCCAGTTTGGCCACTTGGACAAATTATTTACATTTTGAGCCTCACTGTCCTTATCTGTAATGTGAACAATATCATATGAATACCTTGGGAGGGTTAATAGTATAATGCCTGTACTGATCATTCATGAACTGCAGGTTAGATTATCTTTGTTTTTTTTTTTTTTGTGGTACCGGGGTTTGAACCCAGGGGCATTCTACCTCTGAGCTACACCCCCAGCCCTATTTTTTTTTCCCTTATTTTTCAAACAGGGTCTCACTAAGTTGCAGAGGGCCTCACTAAGCAGCTGAGGCTGGCCGTGAACCCGCGATCCTCCTGTTTCAGCCTCCCAAGTACTGGGATTCCAAGCGTGCGCCACCACATCCGGCTTAGATTATCTTTGTTAAAGGCCGTGGTTCTGTTTCTTCCATAGCAGTCTTCTGGATGTTCCACACTGCTTTAGAAGAGTGGGATTTGCGGGTTTGCTCTGGGCATTGTCTGTAGAAGTCTCTTTAGGGGGCTTTGGAAAGCCAGGCCTGGTGGAGGTGGCCCCAGGAAGCTCTATGGTGAGGGACAGGAACAGAGGCCAGGCCTGGAGAGCCTCTGTGGTGTGGGGTGAAGGGACTGGCACCGTTCTGAGGCTTACCTTTGCTTGAGCAGGGTTTGAGGTATTGACGGCTCTGGGTATCGGATGGGAGAAAGGCCTGTGGTGGGAAGGAGGCGGAGCCCGCAGGCTGCCCTCACAGGACTTGAGGACTTACAGGCAGTGATGTGTGAGGTGCGTTCCGCAGCGTCCAGCACTTCTCTAGGAGGGAAGATGGGGCCATGTGCCTGTGTTGAATTCAGAGAAATGAGGGGGGTCCTGAGTGGTGACATGTAGAGAGTCTGTTTGTTTTATTTTTTATTTCTTTGTGGTGCTGGGGATTTAACCCAGGGGAGTTCTACCACTGAGCTACATCCCCAGTCACCCTCCCCCACTCTTTTTTGGAAACAGGGTCTTGGTGAGTTATCCGCACTGGCCTTGTGATAACTCCCATCTCAGCCTCCCAAGTACTTAGTTTACAGGTGTGCACCACCACACCTGACTGAGTTTGTGCTATGATCTCAGCACTTGGAATGCAGCTTGACATGTAGTAGGTACTCATTTAATAAACGAGTGTTGGATGACTGACTAATGAGAGGAAAATATCCAAAGAAAAACTAAGCAGCTAGATCTGAGGCTGTTAGAGTGAGGCGCAGAGAAGGTTCAGAGCAAGGATGCAGGTGTGGGAAGAGCTGGGTGGGACGGTACGCCCACCTGGAGATCACTGATGTGCTGCGGGCTGGCCGTGAGGTCTGGCACACGGCGCATTATCACTCGGCCAACAGATGAGCCCGTGGGAAGGGCCGAGAAGATGCGTCTCTGGAGTTGGTTGGCGGTGAAATATGGGGTGCGTGGCCACTGCCCGCCCATATTTCTATTCAGGTGTCTGTGAGATCATAAATAAAGAATAAGTACCTTGGCAGGCTCTGCGCAGCCTTGTTGCGTCCCAGTTGCTTGGGGACCCTGAAGGCTACATAACTCACAGGCGGGGCTCTGCCTTGGGGAAGGCGCTGGCGGCAATCCACCTGAGGGGCAGCGGCCCTGCGCCTCTTGTTACTGGTACCAAAACCTCCCTTCCTCAGTGGGACCCCTGCAGTGACTTTTTCCAAGGCTGTGGTGGCAGGGTACATAATTGAGCTCCACCGTAAAGCAGATGATGTGGCCAAGCGTTTGGAGCAGCTCCTGGGGTGCTGCCCTCCCTCCCTGCCTTCACCTCCAGGAGCTGCAGAGATGGCGAGAAGCACTGCCCCTTAGCTCCCCTTTGTCTTCCTCGCCTCCTTTGCCAGGAGAGTCCTTTGTTTGTTCTTTAATGCAACTGGCCTCCGAAGATCTTTCCAGATCAATTTGGCTTGTCAGGGGTGCCAGGCTTAAGTTTTCAGGCTTCTAAAGAAGAGGGGAGGGGTGGGTGGGGATCAGACTTTTTCTCTTTGTGCCTTTCAGAAGAAAATCACGCACGTTCAAATAAATGATGCAAATATCTGTATTTGATGTATCAAAGAGACAAATGGCATAAATGCAGATTATAGGGTATTCCTTAGAACTGTCCATCACACAGGGTCTCCTGGGAGAAAGGCAAGCAGCAAGCCAGGCACCAGCCCATCCTCAGCGCGTGGGCTTCGCTTTGGGGCAGCCTCCAGGGGGTCGGCATATTTAGGTCATTGTCTCACGGATGGCTTCAGGATCCTCTTAAAAGCCAACTAGTTTTCCGTGTGTCTCATCTTACGCGCACACTCAAAAAGGAAGAGCCATTTCCATTTTCTCGTGTTTGATCCACGTCGATGCCGACTGGCCCTTGGCTTCCATCCCCATACGCGTGACTGTTTCTCTTCTGACTTGAGGACGGCAGTTTGGCGTGCATTGCCCCTTGGCCCTGGGTGTTGGATGCAGATGCGAACCTTCCCTGCTGACGGGACCACGGCCGGGGGGGAGAAGCTGGTGTGCGGTTTCCCCTGCCCGGCACTGCTCCTGGCTTTCCCCTGCAAACCCACCGTGATGCCAGTTCCATCCATGTTTCCCTCCTGAGGAGTTTCCCTCCGAGGACTGGTGGGGATGTGAGTGAGCCGTGGGCTTCTCATGCTGGGGACAGTCCGTGGGCTGCACCTGTCCACCATCACCACGGCAGGCCCTGTGTGTCCCGGACCACGGGCTCCTGGAGAGTGGCTTTCCCTTGGGTGATTGTCCAAGGCCTCCTGTGTGCTGGTTCTCCAAGGGTCCTTTAGCAAACCGGAATGGAGTTGAATGCTTCCGAGTCATGAGCCTGCCCCAGACTGGGCCCACCCAGCATCAAGTGTGGGTTCCAGCCCTCCCCACACTGACCTTGACCATGTGCATAGACTGGCTCACCTGACCTCCAGTTGAGTCCTAGTCCTCACGACAGGCCTTTGAGAAAGGCACTGTTTCTCCCATATTTTATGAGTTTTAAGAGGCTCACATTTGTGTAGCTAGTAAATGCTGCACCATTAGGCAAGCCTGTGGAGTCTGCCTCCAGATCCGCCCTAGCAGCCGCCACGGTGTCGCTACCTTAGTCTGCATTTCCCCTCCTGCCATGGGGAGGTACGGCGTCAACACTGCAGGCCTCTCTGGAGGTTAAATGAGATGAACAGTAATGGATCAGGCCCTGGCAGAGACAGGGAACCCAGCAAACATGAGTTTCTTTATTTTGTTCCCCTGGGATGGGGGTGAGATATGAGAAACAGGGACGTTTATATCCCGCTCGGCAGCCTAGATGTAAGGAGGGCGGGATCAGAAGGGGGAAACGCGGGAGGAGGAGTCCTCATCGTGGCTGGAGTGTTTCACCACCGCCGTCTTTCCACGTGCAGCTCTGGTGTGGGAGGGTGGTGGGAAACTGCTTCTAGGAGAGGAACATTTAGTGAGAAGGGTTGTCAGATAGACGCTTGAGTCAGAATGGAGCGGAGATCGGGTCCTTGTCTTCCGACACTTGGTGGTGTGGGATGGAGCCCTGGAGACCGAACCTGTGCACCCGCTGCCCACATTTGTGATGTGCCGGGCATTCTTCTTGGTGTACCCATGTGTACTAGCAGGGAATTTCAGGTCTGATCACTGATCATCTTGGCTTTCCCTCTGTGGCGTGAAGCCCTGGGCCGTTGTCCCTGGAGGGAAACTGAGCAGGAATCCAGGGTCACCCCTGGACCTGGATTTGCATTCCTCCATAAATACCCATTCTGACCCGAGTGTGCTCAAGTGGGTACACTGTAGAGAAACCCGGGTGGCGCCTGGGGTGGCATGGCCATCCAAGCCTGGTGTGAAAAGCTGTTGGATTTTATGGTTTAAATGTGCACAAAGGGACACGGGGCCAGGGGAGGTGAGGGAAGAAGGTCAAATCAGGACCAAACCTGGAAGGACAGGAAACAAGAGACAGGAGTGAGGAAGGTGACACTGGTGTCTAGAGTGGTCCCAGCATCACCTGGGAACTTGTTAGAAATGCAGAAACTAGGCTGGGCATGGTGGTACATGCCTGTAATCACAGTATTTGGGAGGCTGAGACAGGAGGATAGCAAGTTTGAAGCTAGGCTCTGCAACTTGGAGAGACTCTGTTTCCAAATAAAAAATGAAAAGGGCTGGGGGTGCAGCTCAGTGGTAGAGAGCCCCTGGGTTCCACCCCTAAAAAAACAGTAAATAAATATAGAAGTTAGAGTCTGCGGTGGCACATGCCTGTAATCCCAGTACTTGGGAGGCTGAGACAGGAGGATCACAGGTTTGAATCTGGCCTCAGCAATTTAGCGAGACCCTGTTTCAAAAATAAAAAATGAAAAGTGTTGGTATAGCTCAGAGGTAGAATGCTCCCATGTTCAATCCTCAGTTAAAAAACCAAACCAAAACAAAACAAAACAGAAGCTCAAATCAGCAGGCGGACTGTAGGGTCGGATCTGCATCTTCTCCAGGTCCCACCTTGGGGCAGTTGCTTTCTTTGGAGCTGAGAGGAACTGGGATGTAACCTTCCGCATATCATCTGCATTTTAAAAAAGGTAATAATGCAGGTAGAAGATTGAAATGGGTTAAGTTTATCAAATGTGGGTAGAAGATTGAAATAGGTTAAGTTTATCAAAAGTGAGGAGAAACCAAACCACCTGCATGCCTGAGGGAG
Source organism: Glis glis (assembly GCA_004027185.1). Classification (NCBI taxonomy): domain Eukaryota; kingdom Metazoa; phylum Chordata; class Mammalia; order Rodentia; family Gliridae; genus Glis; species Glis glis. The sequence continues at coordinate 5,635 of PVJS01008514.1, forward strand.
AGGCAGGGCTGGGTGCTTCCTGGGTTGGTGCTCACACCGCCACCCAGCTGGGGACCCTGCACCATCTAGGCCAGGCCATCTTGTGCGCCGAGGTTCCTGTTGTCCTGTTGTCTCTGCCAGGGTGAGCCTTCCTCCTTTCCCTATTCTGTGCTTTACACCAGCAACAGTACTTTCCGGAGAGTGTTTGTAGCAAGTGGGAGCTGCCGGTAAATAGCTTTGTCGGCTACTTTTGCTTTTCTTGCTTATATTGTACACTTTAATGTGCTTTTTCTTTTCTTGCTTTATTTTTTTGGATAATGGCAAAATCACCGCTTGTGGGCACTGGCACAGATAATACAAAAAAGCTCTTTGAAAAGAGCTTTATCTGAGCACAAAGTACTTGGAATTGAAGACCCCCAGGGATTTGCCTCTATCGCTCATCTTTCCTTTCTCCTCTCCCTCTTCTTTCTCTCCCCTTTCTTTCCACCTCTCCCTCCCTGTCCTCTTTCTCTTTTCTTCATTCAAACTTGCAGTGGAACCCGAGTGAGCTACGTATTGCCCTATTTTCGGCTGATTTGCATGTTAGAGAGAGCAGAGTAATTGGTGTTTAACCAGAACAAAAGAGGATCTGTTTTCTAAAAGAAAAAGAATTTTTGAAGTAGACCCTATTGCATGGACTGCCTTTGTCTCTGCTCTCATTAGGAACTGAATAGGATGGCCCCAGTAATGAGAATGTGGAGATCCTGCTTTGCTTGTGATGCCGTTGGAGCTAATTGGTTTGAATATTATATTTGATGCGGATCTGAGGGATGTTGGCAAAACACCTCTTTGGGACATGGACATCTTATCCCTGCATCTGCAGGAGGATGGGCAGTAAGAGACCATGTCGAAACTGTTTATTTTCTAGTTGCATGTAACGAGGGGCCACCCTGGGATTTCTATCTTTCTCCAAGTCTCCAGGTTGTTGTGCTGCCAGGAGGGTAGCCTTGGTACCTTTGTCTGAGCTCCGGAGGGCAATGTTCAGTAGAAACCTTGCTGGCTCATGATTTGAAGGAATGTGTAGTCATTAATTTGTGGTATTTTAGCAAGGACATGAAGTTGAAAATAATTTTTTCCCTTGGTCAGAGGGAGCAGGTCTAATCTGGGCCAGGAAATTGGCAGGGTATGTGTTGAATACTTTCAGATTACCCATTCTTCATTTTATATGTAAAAATTGCTGTGTGTGTGTGTGTGTGTGTGTGTGTGTGTGTGTGTGTGTTGTACTGGGGATTGAACCCAGGGGTGTTCTACCTCTGAGCTATACCCCAGTCCTATTTTTTTTTTTTTTTTTGAAACAGGGTCTTACTAAGTTGCTGAGGCTGGCCTTGAACCTGTGATTCTCCTGTCTCAGTCTCCCAAGTACTGGGATTACAGGTGTGAGCCACCATACCTGGCTAGAAATTGCTTTGTCAACTCACACGCTTACATTTTTTCCCCATCTGATGGTATGACAAAGTTTTATGAAAATTAAGTGAAGTTTTAGAGACTTTTAGCAATGGATCTTTACAACTTAGAAAGTAAAACATTGCTGTATAAACTTGGGAAAGTTCAAGAGGAAAATACATTGTAATGAATCATTTTAAATAACAACTCTTTTGAATGGTTTTGCTTCCAAGCACACACATTTCAAAATGATTCTAGAACACATTGATTACTTGGGGATTGTATTTCAGCAGGTATTTATTTAACAATACTAGTTAAAGAGTTGGTTGATCTTGATTCCTTTTTTGAGGTCACCCAAATTTGCCAAAGCTCAATATTATCTTGTAAAATCGGATACCCGATAGGAAAGAGAGCACGTGATGACTTTCCTCAAGAAATGTGATTAAAGTCAATTTTACTGTCTTTGTTTTTTTGATGTTCATTTATTTGGTGCATTGTAATTATACATTTTGATATATGTCTTTGTATGTTTGTTACTTTACCTTTCTGCAAAGCTGGTGAGGTTGGTAAGAGTTGAGCCATCTGACCCACTTTGCAGATGAGGAAATGGAGCCAAGCTTAGGAGGGAGGGAGGGAGCAGAGAGGAGCAAAGAACTTAAGCCAGAGGGTGCATCCCTGGTGTTAGTGCCAAATCACCATCTCTCCCTCCTCCTCTTTCATTCTGCTTTGTATTTGGAAATAACTTGAAACTTAGAGGAACATCTTAAGAATAAGTACAGGATCCCCATATATCTACCACTCACCATGATCCTAAGAATGGGAACATTCCCTTATCTAGCTATAGGATAGTTACAAGCTTCAGAGATATGTAACCTCAGTACAGTGCTTTTATGTAATCTACTGTCTCTATTCCAGTTTTGTCAATTGACCCAATATGTCCTTTATAGAATTCTCTTCCCCTCCAGTACAGGATATAATAGAGGATCAGGTATGACATTTAGTTTTTAATGTCTCTTTAGTTTACTTTAATATGGAATATTTCCATGGTTTTTCTTTTTTTTAATGACACTGTCATTTATAAAGAATATATTCTTTCCCCTTTTTTCCATTAGAACATTCTTGCCTAATATTTCCTCATGATTAGATTCAAGTTATGCGTTCCTGGCCAGAATACGATGTACGTGTTTTCGTGTTCTTCTTAGGCGATCACACCTGGAGGCACTTGATGTTCATCTGCCTCTCTTTGATCACCTGGCCAAGGTGTTGTTAGATTTCTCTACTGTATGATTATTACATTTTCTCTTGCAGCTAATAAGCAGTCTTTGGGGAGATACTGTAAGATCATGCTCCTCATCAAAATTTCCACCACACTTCGCATTTGGAGATGATTCTTGCCTGATCTGTCTTTATTATGGTGGTTGTAAAATGATTCTCTAACTCCTGCGCTCTGGCCACGTTTACCAGTTGGCACTTGTCATTCTGCTGTAAGCAGGAACCTTTTTTTCTTTCCCTTTAACTTTGAAATCCTTTTCTTATAGATACGGACTTATGATCATTACTATAGTTAATAATGTTGGTACTCAGATTGTCCCACATTGGACCAGTGGGAGACCCTTCATTCCGATTCCAACATTTTTAAAGTGCTTCTCTACTTTCTGGCACACCAAGATGTTCCAGGTTCATCTTCTGTCTCTCCTCCCCTGGACCTGGAGTTAGTCATTTCTCCAAGGAACCAGTATCTTTTCCTGGGGAATAGATTTAGGGACCAGGATAAGTGTGACTAGAGCTTCTTTGCTCCTGGTTAGCAGGGTGTCTTTGTTTCTAGGCCATTTCAGTGCAGAGATACCCACGTATAAACCTGTAAATATACCCGCACACATTCATGTGTAAAACACATTGATGTCTTAGAAATCGTGGCTCACACTGTACACCCAGTTCCAGCTCTGCTGCACAGGGTCCTCTCGTTCCTCCTTGTTCCGTGTCTGTGACCCTCTATCATGAGAACCTGCCTCTCACCCTCAGTACTTGGCTGGTTTTCACGACCCTGTCACTCTTCTAAAATAGAGCCCTAAAATGGCTTGCCCAGGCCACTGCAAAAGGCTGACCTGCTGCATGGCGGTCGGGGCCTGGCTGTGCTTGCTCACTCCCACCTGCACCTATTCCAGCTGGACTCGTGGTTACCCAGGTGGGCACTGTGGTCACGGGCTCTTGGCCCGGCTCCCCCCCCCCCCCCGGAACTGCAGGTGTGGTTTGCTTTCAGCTTGAGGAGTTTCCCTCTTGCCTCCCCAACCTTATTTAATGTGTAGGACATTAGCATGTGTTTCAAAGTTTACGGAGGGAAATGCTGCCATAGGGCATCGCTCCTGCCCCACCCTAGAGGGAACCAACCTTAGTGTTTTCTGCTTTGTCTTTCTTGCATTTCTTCTTGCAGAGATAATCAGATAATGTCTATTTTCTTATTTCCCCATCTTTCATATACAGAAAGTAGCATAGTACCTCCTCTTTAAGGCATCTTTAAGGCCTCTAAGAATACTTTAAAAGAAAACTTCAGCCAGGCGTGGTGGCGCACGCTTGTAGTCCCAGTACTTGGGAGGCTGAGACTGGAGGATCCGGGTTTGTGGCCAGCCTCAGCTACTTAATGAGGCCTCCGCAACTCAGTGAGACCGTTTCAAAATAAAGAATACAAAAAAAAAAAAATAGGGCTGGGGGTGTAGCTTGGAGGTAGAATGCCCCTGGGTACAATACCCAGTACCGCAAAAAAAAAAAAAAAGAAAACTTCATATTGCTACTGTAAATGAGAAACCATTCCTGTGTGTCCACTTGAATTTGAGAGTTGCATGAAAATTGTAACCTTTTGGAGTTTAAAGAGTTTAACAGTGAAGTAACTCCTTTTGATATTTATTCTTAACAGAACTTGAGACATGTAAATAATACTGACTATTGGGGGGGACTGATATTTTGTTAATGAAGTTGTAAACCCATTGAATTCATTGATCTGACCCGTTGATCTAAAATGGTTAATAAGCCGGGACTGGGCTTGTCAGGGGATTTGAGAAAGAACTCTATCTTACAAAAGAATAAAATAAAAATGTGAAGCCGGGCATGACGACGCACACCTGTAATCACAGTTTATTGCAGGAGACAGAGGATTGCCAAGTTTGAGGTCAGCTTCAGCAACTTAGTGAAACACTCTGCAACTTAGCAAGACCCTCTTTCAAATGAATGAATGAATGAATGAATGAATGAATAAATCGGGCTGGGGGTGTAGTTCAGAAGTAGAATGCCCCTGGGTTCTACCCCAGTACCAAAATAAATTAATTAATTAATTAATACAAAATAAATAAAAATATGAATAACTACAGTCCAAACTACATGAGTAAAATGCTTTTAAGACCAGAAATGTTCTTTTTTGTTCTCTTCTTTGTTGTTGTTGTTATAAATAGGACACATTTTACAAAGTGTCCTATTTATAAGACAGTTTAAACAGAATATAAAGAGTGATGCTGTGTGTGTGTGTGTGTGTGTGTGTCTACACATGTACTATAAATTTCCTCTGGTTATCTTTAAAGTAATGCCTTAAAGGTTCAGGCTACATCACAGCCATGTCAAACCCATGTCAAGTATGTCTCTGCCATGGAGTTCAGCGTGGGAAATTTGCCAGTACCTTGCTGAGGCCAGCTTCTCAATTAAGCAGCCAGTAGTCAATGTTCCTATTCACCTTTGTTCCCGGAAATGAGTTGTGGCAGTCCTGGCCCTTCCCAGTTGTCTGTACATTGCCATAGATAAAAAGGATGTGGTGTGTTCGGGACTAGTATTCTAGAAAAAGAAGTGGGAATTAACTAAGTACTATATAGAGAACTTCAAATTATCAAAATTTGAATTATGAGACCTGTATTCCAAAATAGCTCTTAAAAATGATCTTAACCATTGTTTTTAAATAATGAATGCAACATAATAGCAGCCCTTTTCAAATTCTAAGGGAAGAAGAGGAACACGTCCGCCCACCATCCTGTCTGTAGGCCACCTTGCTTTCTGTGCCTGACCCTTCGCATGGGCATTGCTGGGGAGCAGACGCGCGCTCTTCCGTCTTGCTTTCCCACGTAGCACCATATGTGTTGCAGACCATGGCTCTTTAGTGGGGTGTTTCTGTCTTCATGATGGTGACTAGGGTTTCAGTGAGGTCACCTCCCAGGAGTTTCTATCTATAGCCCCGCCCCAAGCAGAGAGGTGGAATTTTGTACTGGGATTTCTTTCTTGTCCCTAGTTTTCCCACAATGCCTGATCAGTGGAATTAGCTGGAGTCAATATTATCCATTCTTCCTCAGTTTGTCTAAGTGATCCTTCAGACCATCTCAGGCCACTGAGTTTCCACACGTCTGACTGTTCTTTCCATCTTTCTTTCATTCACTGAACTGGCAGTCATATAGGCAGGGCCCTTTCCTAGGATAGAGTGGTGAGTAACATTCGTGCATTTGGTCCCTGCCTTTCTGGAGCTCACAGTTCATTTGCACAGTGTGCACCCAGCTCCCTTGAGCTTTGCTGCACCTTCAGCCCTTTCTTGCCTCCTCATGGATGCACACGTTGCAGCAGAAAGGAGAGAAGATGACACGACTGTAGGCAGCATCTAGAATCTGCTCTACCTTCTTAAATACTAAGCTCTTTGCATGCGTTGGTACTGTCCTAGTGGTACGGGTTGCTTTCAGTACGTCTCAAAGTGCTCTGACACACCTGTGGTACAGAGTATGAGGACCGTGAGGCCAGGAGGCTGAGATGGGAGTCCAGAAGGTGAGCAGGTGTAAGGGCTGCCTGGCTGCCTCTGGGACGTGAGGCCACTGCTCACATTCAGGAGTGCCAAGGTTCAGGTCACTTTTGCACCCAGGGAAGGTGCCCTGTGGGGAATGGCGCCATTCTTAAGCTGGTGTCCCTGTCCTCCCCAAGTCACATCCCCTCTCAGTGTTCTGCTGTGTGTGTGTGTGTGTGTGTGTGTATGTGTGTGTTACTGGGGATTGAACCCAGGGGTGTTCTACATCCTAGTTACACCCCCAGCCCTTTTAATTTTTTTTATTTTGAAACAGGGCCTTGCCAAGTTGCTGAGGCTGGCCTAGAACCTGCGATCCTCCTGCCTCAGCCTCCCAAGTACTTGGATTACAGGTGTGCTCCACCACGCCTGGCTTCTGTTACTATTTGAATTAGGAAAGATCTGATACTGTTTACCCCTCTCCTAGGTGTCAAGGTGCTGCCGATAAGCCTTCTGTCCCAAATGATGGGATGAGAGGCTCTAGGTCTAGTTCAAGGGCTTCAAGTCCTGGCTGGCAGGCCACAGAGATATTTGGGGGTCACAGAGACGGCTTCGTGAAGTTTCTGAACAATAGCAGTCTGGGGCTGGCACTCCATCATGGTTCTCGGCTGACCACTCCTTTGCTGTGTCCAGGGTTAGTAGGATGAGGGGTTCAGGCTGTGCCTCTGAGCATCTCCCCCTCCTACCATTGGGATCCTCCTCTATCCAGCTATCTCTCCCTTCTTTTGATCGATGCTCTTGGACTCCTGACTCAGCAGCTTGAGGATTTGTTCTGTGTGTGTGTGTGTGTGTGTGCGCGCGCACACACACGCGCGTGCATGTGAAAGCACCCCACGAGGGTACATGTGCCTCTGAGCTCATTGGGGGGGTGTGGGGGAGCAGCCGTGGAGAATGAAACCACATAGGAAGTGCATAGGAAACTCAAAGCTTTTCCATTTGGCACAGTTGGGGAGTAACATTTAAATCTTCTTCTTAATTAACATTTATGGGCGATCCTGACAGTGATTAAAGAAATATGGGAAGGCTCTCAACATATGTGGCCATTATGTATACTGGGGAAAGAAGAAGAAAAGAGGAATTGCTGCAATGATTGGCTTTAGAACGCTGAGTTGTGTGCATTTGCATCTAGGTACCACGTGGAGAGTAACAGTAATATAAATACTGAAATAGATGAATAGATCACCTTTTGTCAGTTTTATTGTGGTTGTCAGGTTGTACCCACGCACACTTGTGTTCCAGCCTGTCTGTGTGCAACCAGGTGCAACAAAAAGGAGTTCACACTGGTCATGGGGGGCTTATCAAGCAGAGAACTGTTAGCGACTACTTTACTTGAAGCCTTTTTAAGACAGTTTCCGGAACATATATACCCGAAAACCCAATGGAGGGGTAAGAAGCCAAGAACTTAATTTTTAAATCTAAGAATATGGTAGAATACAGTAGCACCTGAACATCTCTTGAATACACCCTTCGTTCTGTGTGTGTGTGTGTGTGTGTGTGTGTGTGTGTATAGTTCTGCGGATTGAACCCAGGGGCATTCTACCTCTGAGCTATACCCCCAGCCCTATTTTATTTTGAGACAGGGTCTCACTAAATTACAAAGGGCCTCACTGAATTGCTGAGGCTGGCTGCGAACCTGTGATCCTCCTGTCTCAGCCTCCTAAGTACTGGAATTACAAGTGTGTGCCACCATGTCTGTTTTTTTTTTTTTTTGACTAAGTTATCACGCACTGACCTTGTACCTGTGATCCTCCTGTCTCAGCCTCCCAAATACTGTGATTACAGGCGTGCGCCACTGTGCCTGGCTTGAATACACCCTTCTTTGTTTCCTTTTTAGAAGAATTAAAGTGCATCTAGTGACCCTAGCTAATGTCATCTCAGTGGACTCTTGCTGATACCTCGTGAATTATAAATGAACCATATGGAGCCACTTTATATTAAATAACTTACGTGTTCCAATGATAGTTATTTAGACTGTAATCTTCTCAAAATCTGTTGTTAATGACTGGTGTGTTTTCACCTGAGGTTGTTAATGCTCTAGTGCCTGTTGTTACAGTGCCAGAGGTAGGTGTGTAAGTGAGTGTGTGCATGTGTTCATGGGAGGATATTACTGGGAACCATATTTCATGGTCTGATAGCTTTGAGTTTTTCGCCTTAGAGTCCAGACACGGTGCTCTGGAATCCCTGTTTTAGGGATTATGTTTATTTGTCCTAAGCGAATGCCAGTTTCCAGTTTGTCCAAGGAAGGGATGTGTCTGGAAACATGGGTACTGGGTGGAATCGCCATGCGATTGGCCTTCGGACACTGCCCATTGTTTCAGGATAGTCCAAGTGCCTCGGCACTGCCTAATGGCATGCTGCTGCATGGTCCCCTCCCCTCAAGCCCTGTTGCTTCTCCTTGGCGCACACCACCTTCTGTGCCTTTGCTGCTGGAGCTCCCTGACCTGGGATGTGTTTGCTCCATCTTGCTTATTCAGCTGACTGAGGCCTGGCCTGGTCTGTGAGCTCCTCCTAATCCCCTCTGTCCTCTCCTCCTGTGCCTGGTTTGTCTCTGTCACTACGCATAGCACTAGGTTTTGTGTTTACCCATGGTCTCACATCAGTCAGGATCCCCAGGGAACAGATGCACCATGGAAGGGGATAACGGAAAGGACAGACTGTTCACAGAGGTGCAGACAGGGTCAAGGGACGAGGAAGCACCCAGCAGTGCTAAGCAGTTACCACACCTAGGTCCCTGGGGGTCGAGGAGGAGCAGTCAGTGGAATTGTGGGGAGGGGTTCCCTGGCGGGGATGTCGAGGCAGGGGAGAAGAATGTGGCTCAGTAGGCAGGGACTTGGCCCCAGAGGCCCCAGCTTCTCCTCCTTCTCACTTTCTCTCGATACTGACTTCTATTGGTCTGACCCAACCAGGAGCTAGCCCAGAGAACATTCTGTGGAGGTCAGTCCTGCCAGGCACGGAGCAGCGAGGAGAGCAGCTGATGGTTCCAGCGGGCCAAACAGCAGAAGCAGACCACGCACACCTTCCCCTGTGGGGAGCAGTCTTAGTATTCCCAGGGCCTGTGGTGCGGGTGCTGGGACCAGGGCTTAGTCCCCTCATCTCCATCAATACCTCCAGCCGCCACCAATCAGTGCACCCTCTAAGTCAACCCAGGTGCTGGTGTAGCTTGAAGACACATCTCCTCCAGCCCCCTTCCCACTGAGGGGTTTGCTCCTCCCGAGCTATTCTGTATGTAAATTTTGGAGCCTCCACTGACTGGCTCAGGGCCTGACCCAAGTCTGTGCTGGTGGACTGAATGGATGAGTGAGACAACCAGTGAAGGAGAAAACGTGTGAGCAAACACTGACAGAAAAGTGTGCAGGGGCCTCTTCTCACTCTTCTCACTCTTCGTGTCCCTTTCAAACCCACCTGGCGCTGGACGTGCGTGTCGTGAGGCCCCGGAAGGCAGGAGTTGCTTACCTGGTGTGTTTACGGTGGTATTCCTGGCACAGTGCTTGCGCGCAGCAGACACTCAGCCAATACCTGTCCAGCGAGTGAATCTGGTTGTTGAGTCATGAGGCTGTATGGCTTCTTTAACTGGCTGCCCTCTGAGATTCCAATGCCACAGCATGAATTCTTGGGCCGCCATCTCCTTTTTTTTTTTTTTTTTTTGAGGTACCGGGGATTGAACCCAGGGGCGTTCTACCTCCATGTTACACCCCTGGCCCTATTTTTTATACTTTATTTTGAAACTGGGTCTCACGAAGTTGCGGAGGGCCTCACTAAGTAAAGAGAGAGAGAGAGAGAGAGAGAGAGAGAGCTGAGGCTGGCCGTGAACCCAGATCCTCCTGTCTCCGCCTCCCAAAGTACTGGGATTACAAGCGTGTGCCACCACGCCCGGCCCGCCATCTCCTTTTTAGAACCTAGGGCCACTTTGATATTTTCCCCAAATAGAGAAATCAGCAGCCACCAGTCCTATTTACAGTAGTTCCCTCTTATCCACGGGACAGCCTTGGATGCCTGACACAGCAGATAGTACTAAACCCTATATAGTATATGCTATGTTTTTTCCTATTCATACATATATACCTATGATAAAGTTTCATTTAGAAATTAGGCACAGTAAGGGATTAATAATAATAACCAATAGTAAATGGAGCAATTTTAACAATATACTACAGTAAAACTATTTAAAATTTATGAATTATTTCTAGAATTTTCCATATGATATTTTTGGACCACAGTTGACTATGGGTAACTGAAACCATGCAAAGTAAAATTCAGATATGGGAGGAAGACCACATTCTTTGACTTTTGTTGGGATTTAGAAGTCTGGACAGAGGACTCTGTATTTGCTCCTAGTATTTTAAAGAGAAAGTGGGAGAAGCCAGATGTGGTGGCACACGCCTGTAGTCCCAGTACTTGGGAGGCTGAGACAGGAGGATCACAGGTTCGAGGACAGCCTCAGCAATATAGCAAGTCTCTCAGCAACCTAGGGAGACCCTATTTCAAAGTAAAAAATAAGCCGGGCGTGGTGGCACATGCTTGTAATCCCAGTACTTGGAAGGCTGAGATGGGAGGATCTGGGTTCGCAGCCAGCCTCAGCTACTTAGTGAGGCCCTCTGCAACTTAGTGAGACTCTATTTCAAAATTAAGAATAAAAAATAGGGCCGGGGGTGTAGCTCGGAGGTAGAATGCCCCTGGGTTCAATCCCCGGTACCGAAAAAAAAACCCAAAATAAAAAATAAAAAGGGCTTGGGGTGTAGCTTGGAGGTAGAATGCCCCTGGGTTTAACTCCCAGTATCTCCCCCCTACATACAGGAAGTGGGGGAAAACCCAGGAGTTAAGACTTCAGGAGAGAAGGGAAGCAGGTGAAGGGGGCTCCCCGGTGGTGGCAGGTGGTACCCTCATTCCTCATGGGACCATGTGTGGTGGGCCTTGCCTGCAAGGCAGCAGCGTTTTTTCTCACTCTTGAAGGTGTACATGGGCCTGGGATTCCAGGAGGAGGTACTGAGGGCCCCTGGATGAGACAAAGGGCAGGGTCAAGAGAAGAGGTGTCAGTCCTTGACCGACTGTGACTTTGCAAAGGCCGTGATGGGGCTGGATTTTAGGTCTGGAAGGGGTCACTTCCATTTGCTCACGCGTCTCTGTCTCCTCCTGATCTGTGTGGATTGGATGGAGTCCCTTAGGCCACCATTTTTTCTGGCCAGAAGTGCTCCTCCCAGGCTGCCTTGGCCGTCTTGGGCACTCAGCAATTTCACAGGGCGGTGCGAAGGCTGAGGGTGTGGAAAGCAGGAAATTAGTAATGACTGGACTGGCTGAGGGTGACTCTTGTAATTTTAAAGAAATGCTTAAAATTAATTGGTTCTCTGCTCTGCAGCTATATTGTGCCGAAGCCAGAAAGAAAAGTCAAGATGGAGAATTTCCCACTGTGACACCTTTTATTTCTGGAAAGTTGAGTCATTTAATAATGATTTGAATAGGAACATCCCACTGGTCCATCCTTCTCCCAGACAACTCCCGAAAATGTGCTGTCTTCCAGAGAAGGCCACATTTCAATCCCTCAGTGCCCTGGAAGCTGAAGTAGAGTTTGGCCTCCTGTTTTCCAGACCATTACTGGACTTGCTGGCTGAGTTGGGGATGAGTTTTAGTTTTGGCCGGCTGCTCCTGCTGAAGCCATCCTTGGGCCAACTGTGGGTAGAGATGGAGCAGGCGCGGCTGTCCTTCCTCAGTGGATGGAGGCCTGCTGATTGATTTGACAAAGCTCCAAAGTGCTGCTGGGTTTTCTAGGGGTTTAATAAGGACCTTTTTGTCCCGATGGGCCCTCCAGGAGCATGTGGCTAATGAAAGGCTTGGTGTGCCCATGCATGGTCCAGGAATGAACAGAAGAGCCCCTGAGAGATTCTAAGGTAAAACATAGATGGTTATTTCTTCCATTTTTTTTACTTAGGGAGTGGGTGGAGATAGAGGCTAGTGTTGGTGATATCTTTTCACCTGTAGGGGTATTTGCTGAGTCAAAAGGTCTATTTCCTCTAAAGGATTTTATCTTAGAGCTTTCAGTAGATTGAAGACTTAATCTTCCTATCCCCCCACCCCCATTAAGAGTGACTCAGAACCTGGTCTTCTTATTTTCTCATTAACAATCAGTCCTGGATGGTGCTGGGGTTGGACTGGCCAATTAAGTCTCCTTTCCCACCTTGATGAATAGGAAGTCTGTGGCAAGCTTCAGCAAACTCTTCTTTTTTGTAAAGGGGCCAGATAGTAAATATTTTAGGCTTTGCAGGCCAAGAAACAATATTGAATATATTATGTAGCTACCTCCACCATAATAAGAGAGAAAACAAATTTACACAGATTTTTCACTGATGAAATTTAAAATATAATAATCATAATTGAGTACAACTTTTTTTTGTAATGCAGGTTTGCTAATGAGAAGAATGGTTATTATTTGGGGGGAAGTAATGTTTTTGCCAGATTGGAGTTCAAAGTTATTGTTTTCTATTATCAAATCAATTACAGAGATGTTCTTCTGTAAAAACCTCTCTTCGATTTTGCAGGCCACATAAAAACAGACAACAGATTTGGCTCATAGGCTGAAGCTTGCCAACCCCTGGTCAGTAGCGTAACTCTGGTGCCCTTGGTTTTGGGGTGGATACCTACAGGTGTGGAATGGCCCAGGATTCCATGCCATGCCTTGTTTGAGTGTCTGGGAGGTGGTGTTTACATACCATGATACTGGAATTTTGTTTATTCAATAAATAGTGGCAGAGGCCAGGCGCTGGGGATACAAAAGTGAACAAGACGGATACGGTTAAGGTCGATGCCCTGGGACAGCTCACATTCTAAATACAAACCAGGAGTCCAGGAAGTAGTGAGTGCTGTTCAAGAGGTGAATGGAAGGATGTAAGCCCTGCTGGAAGAGGTGTTTAAGGTGTTCTAGAAGGTTGTTGTGGTCTAAATGTGTCCCCCCACCAGTTCTTGTGTGAGAGACTTAATCCCCAAATTCATATATTAATGACATTTGAAGTTGGGCCTTGGGGAGGTAATTAGGATTATATGAGGTCATGAGGGTAGGGCCCCCAAGATGGCATTAGTGGCTTTATAAGAAGAGGAAGGAAGCCTGGGGTAGTGGCACATGCCTGTAATGCCAGCTACATGGGAGGCTAAGGCAGGAGGATGGCAAGTTCGAGGCCAGCCTGGGCAGCTTAGTGAGACTCTGTCTCTAATTGAAAAGGGTTGAGGGTGTAGATCAGTAGTGCCTGGGTTTAACCCCCGTACTGCAAACAAAAAAAAAAAAAAAAAAGGAAGGGAGATGGGAGATAAACTAGCATGCTTGCTCTGCCTCCTTTGGGGATACCCTCTGCCATGTTATCATGGAATAAGGTTATCACCAAATGTCAGTGCTACTTTCTTGGACTTTGCAGCCTTCACAGCCATGAACTAATAAACTATTCTTTATAAACTATCAGGTCTCAGGTATTTTTTATAGCAACAGAAAGCAGAGATGGCATTTGGATAGAGATTTGAATTAAAGGAGGGAAGGACCACCAAAACTCCAGGCGAGGCAATAGCAAATGGAACTCTTCAGGCAGGAACAGGCTAGGTGGATACGAACCAGCAGGAAGACGGAGTGGCGGGAGCAGAGGGTTACTATGGGGAGGGTCTGCTGGGGAAGGGGTGGGCGAAGAGTTAAAAGAGGGAGGCAGGGGTCAGGGATGAGAAACCTTGACGCTCATAGGAAGGAAGCTTATGCTGGGATGCATTCGCAAGGCCGGAGCCAGAGAGTGGTGCGGTATGGTCAAGTGTTGAAGATCCCTCTAGCTAATGGGTAGAGAGTAGACTTGAGAAGACGAGGCCGGGAGTGGTTTTATGGAACCAGAAAAGTGAGTGTTGAAAATAGAGATAGTCTGAAAACCATGGAGCCTGTGGTCAGTGTGCATTTAAGATAGAGGTCATGTATAAGTCAGGATCCTTTTGGTTTCAGATGACAGAACTCAAACCAGCTCAAGGAGAACAGGGAATAGGTTGGCCCATGTAACTACTGTTAAATCCAAGGATTTTCCTGGCTTTGTCACAGCTGCTTCCTTGGGCTCAAATGACGTCATCCCAGCTCTCTCCGTTCCTCATCTCTCCCCCTCTCCTCCTCTCTGTGGGTTGGCCTCTTCCTCTCCTTTTGCAGATAAATGTTTTCCATGAGTTAGAGAAGATGGCCATCAGGACCCTGGATTCAACACTAGCTTGGCAACTCCAGTGGAACTCTTACCACTTTCTTTCAGCATCTGCATATTGCTTCTGGAGACGTCCACGGATTGGCTTTGCTGAGGTCACAGCCCCAGCCCCTTGGACCACTCTCCATTGATCACCTCCTGAGGATCGTGTTGGTTCCCAAAGGCAGGGATGCTGAACAGACAGAATGGTGTGTGTGTAATGGTCTGCCCTCTGTGGTCTCCCTCATTTTCTCTTCTCCATGGAGAGCCTTTCACTTGGGGGAGCAGCCAACACTCAAGTGAAACCTGTGCCTTTGCCCTCAAAGCAGAGTCACAAAGAAGTGCACTCACGTGCCAGTTTTTGGTTACTGCTGTTCTGATCACATGATTTCTTTCCTCCAGGAGCCAGGCCAGGCCCTCTTTGTTCCGGCATTGCTGTTTTGAGAAGCAGTGGGGCAAGCAGGCCTGGCTGAGTTCCAGATTCTGGTCTGCCTGTTAATAACTTGCTCGGGGACCCTGGATATCCCTCTTAACCTTTCTGAGCCTTAGTTTTCTTATCATCGAGTCACTCAGTTGTTGGGTGCATGGACTTTGGAAGGGACCAAAAGGACTTTGGAAGATGCGAAGTGCCAATTACATGATAGCCACTGAGAATTGGTCTTTTGAAAATTTTTGCTCAGGGAAGAGAGATTGGGAGCAAGAAAGATGTTCTGTTTTCATTCTGGACCTTCCTACCCATACGTACTAGCTCCCCTTCTTTGCATAGCTTCTTTCAGGGTGAGCATATTTCTTCATTTTTATCATCTTGATAATTTTATGCCCGGCTTGGGTCTCAGTCAGAAACTCTTGGGTGGAGATACTGGCACGGGAGAAGCACCCCAGATTAAGACAAGTTGTGTTTTGTCTGTCAGGCACAGCACTCTTAGCAATTTGACAGAGACATTATATGAGATTTACAGGGAAGAAAGGACAACACGTTCTGTATTGATAAGATTTCAGCAAGCCTAAAAAAAAGAGAGAAGAAAACACACAAAACTTACTTGCATTACTGTGTACCGCCTTGGTTCCTAGTTCTGTAATTAGGCCTGTGGTTTAGCAGAGTGCACCATCTCAATACACAGATGGTTTTTATGTAAAAATTTTTTTTCAAATGTTAATTTCCAGTGACTGATGTTCTCTGCCTAAATCATTTTCCATTGTTTGTATTTGATAAGAACTGTATTTGAACTGCTCCTTTATAAGTTGGAGTCTTTTGTAATGGGATTTAACTTAGTGGTTTTACAGGTGTATGAAAATGTTAAGCTGTGTATTGTACTTGAGAGTTTGAAAATTCTTAGTTGCAGCTAATTTAAGAGGAAAAAAAATTAAAACAGGTGATTAGCAGCTGCTTTCCGTTTTGAATGCCCTCGCCTAGAGGTTTTGTGTTTGCTTATTCGTGTGCAAATTGGTGTGGTTATTTTGGACCCGTTGAGACAAGCCCACATCGCACCTCCCAGCCAGCTGCCCGGGCCCATTAAGGGGGACCCTTCCCCACTTCTCAGGCTGATTTGTTCTTGGCTAGCTGCTGGGCGCTTGCTCTCTCCCTAATGATTCAGGCTTTCCTGAGAGCACAAAGCCGGCCTGGCCCGTTCCTCCTTGAAGACAGCCTGTTCACTGCCACAAAGACCCCCTTCTCCCAGAGCAGAAGACTGCCTCTCTGGGCAGCCAACAACTGCAGATCAGGTGGCCGCAGCTCCTACTGCCCCTTTCCAGTTCTGAACTTCTCGTCTCCCTAGTGACAGCCTCGGCATGGCCTTAAGCTCCAGGGCCTGCAAGGCCTCTGGGACCGCAGTCTGCTGTGGCAGGGAAGGGGCTGGTTAGGGATTCTGGGCTTTGGAACTGGATCCAGCTGCCCACACCCCACTTGGGCCCAGCAGGGACCTCCAGCTCTCAGATCTGCCCCAGACCTGGTGCTTTCTTGGCTCCGCGGGTCACGCTTGCTCAGCCCTGGCTCCTGTGCTTGCCAGGGCACGAGAGCTTTGTACAGGCTGCTGCCGCTTACTTATTAACGATGACGCCAGCTGCAGCCTTTGTGGCCACATCCTGTTCACTAGAGGTGAAACCTCGACCTGCCGGACTTGATTTTTCAGTTGAGGGGCTTTTGTGTGTGTGTCTTTCTTTCCCCAGTAAGAGGATTGTGTTTCCATTCGCAGAGATTTCATCAGTAAATACGAAGGGAAAATGCCCAAGAGAGCATGCTCACTGTTCAGATTAATAAATTAATCTGTTTTGGGGGGGATGAGTCGAAGGTGCTTTGCTCTTAACTGCACATTTGCTTGGCCTCACCTTTGACCTTTCTGGGCCTGAGAGTGCAGCCCGGATTCCTGGACATCTCAACTCCTTTCTGGGGTCAGCGGGTCACACCCTCATTTTCCTGCTTGTGGTTTGAATGGTTCTCACTGCGGTACCTTCTGGGGCTGCAGTTGGGGGGACCGCCACTTTGGGCTTGGCTTCCAAAGGGGTCACAAGGCTCCCAGTCACAGATCTTGACAACTGTTTGCCCCTGAAGAAAAGCATCAGTGAAAAGCTGAGGGCAGGGAGCGGGAGAGAAAGGCTTTTGTGGGTTTTCTTTATGTGTTTTGTTTTTCTGGACGGCACTTTGTACCTATAAAACCAATATGATCCTTCAGACATTTTTTCCCAGTTGTGGCTGCAGGTGTTTTTTCTGAAGACATCAGTGATGAGTGGAGCCAGGCTGTCCACCTGGAGGAAGGAGCTCTTTCTAATTAGCACAAAGGCATGTTGTGGGCCAGTGGTCACCCTGGACAGGAATCCCTTAAGTACAGGGGTGTTTTGGTGAGATTGAGGAGGGCGGAGTATCATAGTGGGGTACTGGGAAAGCGAGTGTGGCGTGTGGGACTATAATCATGGAGGTTGGAGGGGACCTTGGAGATCCATTAGATCAAAACTCTCACTGTGCAAATGAGTGGGCCCAGAGAGGTTAGAGGAGGGAAGTTCACACAGCCATTCCGTGAATACTAAAAGTACAAGGCCTGAGGAAAATCATTTTAGGACAAATAAAAAGGGGGCTGATTTTCAGGGCACTTTTAGCAGTTTTATAGAAGTTCTTGTACCTACATTGTTGTATATGTCGAAATAAAATGTCCTCAGAAGGATACAGGTAAACTCAAGGAGGATCCCTTGCTAGGGTTCTTGAAGGGTCTCCTGATACTTGGAGACTGATTTTATGGGGCACAGCTGTATCCACCCACAGAGTCCCTCGATCAGCCATGGGTAGAGGAAAGCTTTTGCACCTTGTACCTCCTCTCCAGTTCCCAGGACAGGCAGATCCCACTACTTGGGGTAAGGCGGCAGGGGGTGGGGAGGTTCTGCTGAGAGCAGAGCCGTTTGGGTCCCCGCTGCGGCACACTTTGTTCTCACTCTGTGTGGGTATTTTAATCTTATTATGAATCCAGCTCCAAGGGAGATAGAATAGGCTGATAGATAAGCGCAGGGGCCTCTAAGTCGGAAAGATGCGGGCTCCAGACTGAGCTGTCAGCATCTCTGATTTGGGCAGGGGTGTACCTGTCTGAATTTCAGTTTCTTCGTCTAAAAAACGAACTCCCCCAAAGTCACGTGGGTGGTCCCCCAAGGAAAGTCAGTAGTGGCGTCAGTAACGGTGTTGGATGGCGGGTACGTGCCCAGTCACGGGTGGGGAACTGCATCTGCCATCCAGTGGCTGTGGTAACTGGTGGCATACTGCAGGGCCCCTACTGCTGCCCGACCCGGGAAACCCCTGCTGTTGAGGCTCCAGCTGAACCCCACTTCCATTTCTTTTATGGTTGGCTTACCCTGCTTTCTTCTGCAGTGAATATAGTTTTTAATTCCCTTGTAAGTGTTCTCCTGGTCACACTTCCTTAGTCACGCCTCCCCACCCTGTGTGACGACACCCAGCACTTTATCTGTGGCTTGGGGTGTTCTGGGAAACTCACAGACAACTGAGGGCCGGGCCTCCACTGTGTCACTCAGGAAACCCCCGCATGGTGTCCTGGGCTCAGCAGGGGAGAAAAGCTGTGGACACTGTTTTCCAGAAAGCTCCTTGGTTCAAGAGGGGCATAGGAGGCGCTGGACGTTGCACACGAGCTTTGTTATGACTGGGCTTCAGAAGTAGGGTGTCTGGACTGAGGCCTACGATCTAGAAAAGGAGCTGGGCAGCCAACACACACCAGTGTGTGCGTGTGCTTTGTTTGTGCACAGGTGGAATTTGTATTCTGCCTCTCTTCACAGAGGCTTGTGGGTGTAACTGTTGAAACAGTTTCTCTTTTAACAAATTTGCCTTCTACCCTGGTGGAGCCTCTCTTCTCTGGGAGAGGCTTCTCAGCAGTTAGGGGCCTCACCTGCTGGATTTGGGTTTCCCTGAGGAGAATGGAAGGGCAGAGCATAAGGTGGCTCGGGGATCAGCACAAAAAAGGAATCCCATCCAGGGCACTGGCTCAGCTTCCCAGCTGTAGAACCGACTTGCCCTTGCTCCCCAATGCTCTCCTGGCCACCGAGGGCCACACGGCCCAGCTGGTTTGTTCTGGTAGTACTGAGGTGGCTACTAGGAAGAGAAAAATGTTTAGAAAAGTGGCATTGATGCCCCCAGAGTGATTTTTCTCCAGTTTCTTAGTTCCATTAAATTTTTTAAATCCCTTATTACATCCACAGAAGGAAAGTTTTAGAAAATAGGAAAAGTGAATATAACATTTTGTGCGGTATTAAAAGTTAATTTAAGACAGAACCAGAGGCCAAGACAAGTGTCTTCTCTTTTCTTCATTTGGTGATATAACTGACCCTTCACACCTCCACACGGCTTAATATTCATTCCACAGAGGCTAATTGCTGGGTGCGTAGATGCCGCACGGCTAAGGGCAGAATGCAGATTTCTGTGTGAACTGCCTCATTCCAATGGTTCTAGCCTGTCCATAAAATTTGCTAGGGATCGTAACAAGTGGAACATTGACTCAGCGTGGGGAGGTGCGGACTGTCTCCTCTGCGTCCCTTCCAGAGGTATTTCAGCTGAACCCAATGGGTGTGCGTTGTGAACAGTTAATATACTTTCTGAACCCCAAATTCAAAGTTGTCTGTTTTTATTTTTGGTGGTGCTGGGGATGGAACCCAGGGCCTCAAGCATGCTAAGCTAGGTCAGTTTGTCTATGTATATGATGAGCCTTCCAAAGGTAGAACAGTGAAATTTCATTTTCTTATATACACGGCAAATTATCTTTGCTGAAAACTAGAAAATACATAAAATTGAGTTCTCTGGAGTAGCCAGGTTTATCCCTGGCATAGGGATGATTGGCTGGCAGGAAGGAGCTACATCCTGGTGGCCCGTGACTGACGTTTCCTTCTGGACGTGAACACCCCTAACTCTCCCCGGGCCATATCTGGGGACGGCCTGTAGAACCACCTGGAGCCCTGTGGAGACAGGAGCTTTAAACAAAATGAGACCAACGTTCACTTGTCACAGAGTGATTGTGGACACCACACTGCAGCGGTAGAAGCAGAGCTGAGCTCAGACAGTGAAATTAAATTTTTATTTTACCTGGGCATGGTGGCGCACGCCTGTAATCCCAGTATTTGGGAAGTTGAGACAGGAGGATCACAGGTTAAAGACCAGCCTCAGCAACTTAGCAAGGCCCTTAGCAACTTAGTGAGAACCTGTTTCAAAATAAAAAATAAAATAGGGCTGGGGGTTTAGCTCAGAGGTAGAGTGCCCCTGAGTTCAACCCTCTGTACCATACGCACAACAAAAAAAAAAAGAAAAAAAATTAATTTAAAATTAAAAAATTATTTTAAAATTAAGATTTAAATTACATTAAATTAAAAACTTCAGTTTTGTTCTGTAATAGTGTTGGTTATGAGAAGTCCTTGCCTTGCTGTGTTTGGGGAAACAGCAGGATTCATCCCCTAAGCCAGTGTCCTGTGGGGCTCTCGCCAGGAAAGCCCCCTGGGTGATCTGCAGAGGGAGGGGCAGAGCCACTTGTCCCTGGTCACCAGACACACCGTGGAAATTACTATCTGACCCAATTCTGTTTGCCCAGTGAGTTTATGGCTTGCTAAGTGGCGGTTGTAATGATCCATTGACTGTTGCGACTGCATTTCATGAGAATTTTATTTTATAGTTCTGAAGTTTTAGTCCATAAATCTTTTGAAGTTGAGATTTCGAGTTGGAGGAGCCTTGTGGTTCTGGGGGGGAAGTGTGCCATGTTTATTTTTCATGCCCGTTTGCGGTGCCCTTCCCCCATTCTTTTCTTCCTGTGTGTGCCCCCTCCCTGATATTTCCTGCTTGACCAAAATCCATACTCAAGTGTTTGTCTTAATGTAATACCACTTGTGGACTATTTGTATTCAAAAAGAAAACCAGTCTGGAGAGGGCAGTGTCCAACCCAAGTGCATGAATTACAAGTGTGAAGTTTCTATTTAAAAATGAAAGCTGTGGACCCTTCTGCATTGCTTGCTGGTGGGAAGGTACAACTGCAGCGTGGTAGGAAACAGCACGGCACACCTTCAGAACGCTGTCTGTAGAAGCACTGTGCGAGCCGGCAGTCCCACTCTGGTTATGTATACAAAGGAGGGGAAGGCAGGAACTTGCATTGATGTTTGTACTCCAGTGCTCACAGCAGCACTGTTCACAATAGCCCCAAAGTGGAAACCACCTAAAAGTCCATTAGCAGAAGATTGGGTAAACAAGATGTGGTGTATGCATACAGTGGAATATTATTCAGCCATAAAAAGGAAGGAAACTCTGACTACAGTGTAGGTGAATCTTGAAGACATTATGCCGAGTGAAATGAGCCAGTCACAAAAGGAGAAACATTGTGTAATTTCCTGTTTTTGTGTGCGCGCGTGCGCATGGTACTGGGGCTTGAACCCAGAGCGGTCTACCTCCAAGATACATCCCCAGACCTTTTTATTTATTTATTTATTTATTTTGAAACAGGGTTTTGCTGGGTTGCTTAGACTCTTGCTAAGTTGCTGTGGCTGTCCTTGAACCTGCGATCCTCCTGTCTCAGCCTCCCAAGTACTGGGATTACAGGCGTGCTCCACCACGCTCGGCTGTGCGATTTCCTCCTATGTAAGGTTTCTAGAGTCTAGAGACAGAAAGTAGAGTGGTGGTTTAATGCCATATATATTTTGCTACAGTAAAAACATAATAAATGCCAGATGTGGTGGCACACAGCTGTAATCCCAGTACTTGGGAGGCTGAGACAGAAGGATTGCAGGTTCAAGGCCAGCCTCAGCAGCTTCATTAGACTCTCAGAAACCTTGTGAGACCCTGTTTCAAAACAGAAAATAAAAAAGGCTGGGGGTGTAGCTCGGAG
The DNA here is from genome assembly GCA_004027185.1 of Glis glis. Taxonomy (NCBI): domain Eukaryota; kingdom Metazoa; phylum Chordata; class Mammalia; order Rodentia; family Gliridae; genus Glis; species Glis glis. The sequence goes on from PVJS01008514.1 coordinate 27,357, forward strand.
GTAGAATGCCCCTGGATTCAATCCCCTGTCTCTGTCTCTCTATATAACACACACACACACACACACACACACACACACACACACACACACGAAGGCTGCTAGGAAGCTACCCGACAGGTGAGGAACTCCACCGATGTGCTTTGAACATGCAGCGGGGCCCAGGCCAGCTTTGAACATGCAGCTCCTGTGGCCCCAGGCCCCAGGCTTCCTGGGTGTGGGGCCCCCTGCCTGTGCTCACCTGTGTTTTCCTTCTAGGTGAGGATTTGGGGGGCAGAAGCAGCTTCCACCTGAAACCTGCATTCTTGGAGGCTTTCTGTGATAATTATTGTGTTCTATTTTAAGCCACTCCTCTGCATTTGGTAACCGTCTGGGATTCTGTTTTGTTAACTCTCTCTGTGAGACACAATAAAAGAACAGAAGGACCTTGTGTAGGTGGTGAGGAGCCGGGGCTGGCTGGCTGGGTGTGGAGACTTGGTCCCTCCTGTGCAGCGGGAGAGTTGATTCCCTTTGGGTGAAGGCTGAGAAAAGACTAGGCTTAACATAAAAGAAAATACATATTTTCCCCTGCTCTGGAAACACACTTGGCTCCCACACAGCAGGTGGCCGAGGAGCTCAATCTGGGGAAGGCATCAGTGCTTCAATGCAATCAAAGTTAAGTGCAGAAATTTAATTAAACGGCATCAAGGAAGGCAGAAACTTTGCAAAGCTGCAGTGCATTGTCAAATTCAACAATTATTTCAAGGAACACAATCCACAGATGGCGTCTAATTGATAAATTAAGGTTCTGCTTCTCTAATGGGCTTGCATTTAAGCCTGATTTCCACCCATACAATAACCAGCACCTCCACGAAGCCCCCTTCCCCACCCCTGCTCCTTCACCCTTGCAAGGGAAACCACATGGCTGTCCCAGACGGCACCTGGAAGCGCAGTGCTGGGGCCTCAGTGTTAGGTGTGAACGGCCTCCAGATCTTTTTCCTTTGAGCCCAGAGCCTCCATTAGAGAGTCTTGTCCTAAAAACAGAGTGCTAGGACTTCTGTGGGCCTGCGTGTCCTTTCTGCTCTGCTAACCCGGAAGTGTTGCTCAGATCTGCCCTGTCTATTTGTTTATTCTTTTTTTTTCCCTTCTTAGTGTTGCTGGCTTTTATCCTCCATGGCAAAGGATTTTTGCCCAAAACAAAAGTCTCAATTTATTTATTCTTTCTAAAAAAACCAACAAAACCCTCTGTTTTTTCAGAGCTTGCAGCACTTCCTGTCTGTTAGCATTCGATACCCAACTAACTTACTTTTATTTTATAAGAAAATATTTGCTGTCTCCAAAGATCCAGCCATGTTCAGAGACGTGTATCCTGTGTTCAACACCAATTAAAAAAAAATCTAGTTGGGTGTGGTAGTGCACGCCTGTAATCCCAGTACTTGGGAGGCTGAGACAGGAAGATCACAGGTAAGATCACAGGTTTGAGACCAGCTTCAGCAACTTAGACTCTGTTTCAAAATAAAAAAATAAAAAGATTTGAGGGTGTAGCTTGGAGGTCGAACATCCCTGCGTTCAACCCCCAGTACAAAAACAAAACAAAACAAATACATAAGCAAAAAAAAACCTGAAGGTCTTGAATGTTTACCAGACTTCATTTTGCAGATGAGGAATTGGAGGGTCAATGATTTTATCTTTGGGACAGGTTCTATGAAATCATGTTCTTAGAAATGAAGGAGAGGACTTTGAACATATCGGGGCTACCCCCTCTAAATGGTCATTTGTTTCCTCCCTCCCTCCCTCCTTCCAAGTGTGCACTGGCATCTCCAGTGCTTTGCTGAATGCTAAGGGGAGAGGAAGATGCTGCTCCTGTCTGCATGGAGCCTACGGGGAGGTGTGGGGCACAGATGCTACACTGATGCTACAAGCGGACACGTCAGCACCACTTGCAATAAGTGCTCTGGAAGAAGGGCAAGAGTCAGTACAAAGGACATCTGTTGGAGGCACCAGGGAGTGACTTAGCATGTGAGGAAGGACTCAGCATCAGGTCAGGAAGGGTGGCAAGACCTCCCTTGGAGGGAATAGTATGCTCAAGCGCTTCATGTACTAGACAGCCAAGAGAAGGCCATGTTGGGGAGGAAATGGTGTAATAGAGGCTGGCAGCGGGCAAACAGAGGGTGTGGTAGTGGCAGATTAGCTCACGTGCCTTGAGCACTTGCTTATTCCTGGTGTTGTTAGAGCTGTATACAGCCATCTTGTCCAGCTCTTCATTCCTGGCTGTGTCTCAGCATCTCCTGCTGTGCCTCGTGCACCACAGAGTCTCACTAAGTGTTTATTGAGTGGATGGACGAACCCTCCCAATGATGGGTATTATTACCCCATCTTTTCACTTGGGGAAACTTACGCCAACAGATGGTGGATCCATTTACCCTGGGCCTATGGCTTCTGTGGGCTCGGTGTCCATGCTGGAGTCTGTTGTCCCCACAGCCTGGGCTCTCCTCCACTCCTGTCCCCTCCCCTAGGAGGAATGTGTGCTCACACACTTGGTGTCGAGTCCGTAGTTCATAACCTCGACCACCTCGTATCTTAAATCAGTATTTTCTTCTCTTGAAAGAAAGAAGAAGAAAAAAAAACCCTAAGTTTTATTTCTACACACGTAGTAATTAGTGGTGGAGAGGGCCAAATTTAAAACAGATCCTCTGTGTAGGCAGCAGCCGAGGGTCTAAGACTCAGCCAAGTCACATGGCCTTGACTTTGCTTGATACTCAGTTTGTCCTAGGATGAGAACACAGCGGGCGGGGACCGGAGGAACAGATCATATTTGTTTATTTGTTGATTTGTAATTGTGGGGATGCTTCAGCAGAACCCTTTCTAATTGCCTTTTTTTTTTTTTTGCAATGGCGTGGGTGGCTTTTGCAGTCCTGCGTCATTTACGGAGGTGGCGAGGAACCTGCGCCTGGGATGCCAGATGATGTAGCTGAATGGCTGTTGGCTGTTTATTTGCTAGTCTGTCATTACCAACACAGTGCTCTCGAGTTCGGAGGCCCAACAGTGCCTTATCCCCCTCCTCCTCCGTATCTAAATATATCCAACTAGTCAATCAGACTTGGCAGGCGTCAGGGCTGTGGCTGTCAGATTGAGTTTGCTTGGATCCTCTCAACTGTTGGCTTGTTTTCCCAGCTCGAAAGTGTATTCAAATAGTGATATCCAAATCAGACTCGCAGGCGTGCACAGGTAGGGCCTTGTGGGGAGAGCGAGGCGGCAGGAGCGGAGACACAGCCGCACGAGGGGAACGGTTTCACGGTGAGCAAAATGCGTGTGTGTGTGTTTGTGGGGGGCTCCTGAACTGTGATTAAAATTTTTTTCTCCCCTTAATTTTAAGTTGCATAGGGAGGGAAAATGAGAAACTGGTGCTGGTGGGGAATACTGTAAGGCCCCAGGGAGGAGCTGGCGCACAGGCATCCCGGGGCCTTTGCAGAGGCCCTGTCTCACCTTGGATGTCTTTGTCTTGGCCAGGGATGCAGGGGGAATTTTGGACTTTTGTAGCCTAGGAACAGGGGACTCAGCCCCTGGTCCCTCCCCAGGGGCTTGTTAAGGGGGACGTGTGGAAAGCGAACATGTCATGAGTGCCCTCTCCAAGTTGCTTATCTGCAAAGAAGCTTCCAGGCGAGGGGCGGGGTCTCTACTGCAAGGCCTGTCTCCAGGCCCCCCACGGGACTCCCCCTCCCAGCTGTGTAGTATCCGGCAGGCCCTGCGGCAGATGGAGTGTGCAGCAGGCTCCAATAACAGGCAGCCACAGTTCGTTTTATGTGGGGTTCCTGGGCTGTAAGTGGGTTCAGAGAGGGGGCAGTTAAAGCAGTTTACCAGCCCAGGCACCAGGAGCATGAAAGAAATGCGTATGATGCAGACCCTGCCCTCAGGCAGCTCCCAGACACTGAGGAGGACACATTCATGCCAATGAATGAGCCAGGGTAGTGGCTCCCGAATTGTGGTTTGCGATCTTTGGCCATTTCTCACACCCTTTCCTGTGGTCTGTGATGTCAAAGGTTCTGCCCCCCCCATAATAATTCTAGATGTTATTGTCTTTTTCACTCTCAGCCTTTCATGAGTATACAGTGAAATTTCCCGGAGGCTGCGTGGCCTACATTGACATCATTGTTCTGATGGCTAATGGGATGTGTGTATTCTCTATTTAAGAATGTCTCAGTTTTCATTTCTATACATTTAAACATTGTAGATACAATACATATAAACAAAAGCTCTTTGGTGGTCCTTGCCTTTTTTTTTTTTTTTTGTGGTATTGGCGGATTGAACCCAGAGGCATTTTACCTCCAAGCTACACCGTCACACCGTCAGCCCTTTTTTTTTAGTTTTTATTTTGAAACGGGGTCTCACTAAGTTGTGGAGGCTGGCCTTGAACTTGCGATCTTCCTGTCTCAGTCTTCCAAGTACTGGGATTACAGGCTTTTTAAGAATGTAAAGGTGAAGTGACACCAACAAGTTTGAGAGCCAGAGTTAGAATATGTATTTCAACTTCAAGCTGAATTTATGTACTGGGTGCTGAGGTCAAACAGCTCTAGGGTTAGAAAACAGTTATAGTAGTGTGTGAACTCAGCGGATTGTCTGCGAAGGCTTTCAGGAAGAATTTTCTTTTGTATGTGTGTGGTACTGAGGATTGAATCTAGGGGCTTTCTTACCTCCGAGCTACATCCCCAGCCCTGTTTTATTTTTTATTTGGAAATAGGGTCTCATTAAGTTGTGGAGGGCCTTGCTAAATTGCTGAGGCTGGCTGCGAATCTGTGATCCTCTTGTCTCAGCCTCCTAAGTCCTAGGATTACAGGCATGCGTCACCACACCCAGCTAGGAGGGATTTTCTTACATGGACTTTGAAGGATGAATAGAAGGTAACTAGAGAGACAAGGAAGGGAAAAGCCTTCTAGAAAGAAGGACCCAGGATGTGAAACATCACAGTGTGTTGGTCTTTCCTCCTAAGTTTGCAGGGCAGAAACAGTTTCATACTGGCTTTACCATGGGATTTTCTCTACCAGAGATTTCCAGATAGGGCTGTATCTCAGTCACTAAGTGAGGTTTATGGAAATTCTGGTGAGGTGCGTCCTCAGGCCTGCTTTTGACCCATTGATGTATCGGTAGCACCCTTGCTTCCGGTGGTGGGAATGACTGGGCACCCTTTGTACCCTTTTTAGTTATTTTGTAGAGAGTGACATCACAGTTGTCCCTGCAGCACGCCCAGGTCATGCCACATGTTGGCTATGTTGGAATTGTGGCCGGTGTCTCTGGATGCAGGGACACGCCATCCGTCCACTGGTCTACGCTGGGGAGAGGACGAAGCCACTGTTTAACAGGAGGTACTGTCTAGGTTGTCCCTTGTACTTCAGAGATCATGGGTTCTGAGCAGCCTCTTGCTGAGCAGTGTGACCTTGGGAAAGGTCTTGACCTTTCTGAGCCTACCTGTCCTCTAGGAATAAAGCAGGCTGGATAGACCTTACTAAACAGACATGCTTGCCTCTGTCAGGAGGAAAGGGACCCTCGGACCGATGAGGAGTTGGTTCCAGTTTTATTCTTAGGAAGTGTATTGCATGGGGCACAACACCTTCTCAGCTGCTCTGGGTTTGTTAAGTTCTTAACTTTCAGATTAAGAATTTAGACTGCCCTGAGATGGTAGGGAAGGGAAGAGAGGGCCCGGCCCATATGTGTGTCACCTCATTTAATGGTCACAACATTCTTTATAGGTGGGTGCCATCATCCCATCTTACGGATGAAGGAACAGAGTCACAGAGAGGTCACCTTACTTCGCCCAGGGCCACACTGAATCTGGTGTCAAGCGTCATGCCTTCTGCTCTCGACACTATATCCCGTGTCTCTGGGGAGGGAGGAGACCACAGTCTGGAGGGTTTCAGAGGAAAAAAGAGCCAGAGTCACCTCCACCCTCCCTTTCTTTAACAAGAATAGAATGCAGAATAAAGGGCCTGGGAATAAAGTATTGTTAACCAGACTGGTAAATCAATAGACTAATTAAAAATCAAATACTTTAAAATACCATTGCTGGGTTAATTGTAAACCAACATCCAAACGTTAAAACCTACCTGGCCCGTGGGTTTGAATTATTAACTGGGCGAGTTAATTTCAGGCCGTCAGTTTGGGTGGCTGTGAGCACCGAGGTCGGCAGGAGGGAGTCGTGCGCCCTGTCCTGCTCAGGCCTGCCTTGGCACCGAGGTCTCGTTGCTGCTGCTGCTGCTGCTTGCATTTTTAATCAAAATATCTTAGATGTTAGGCAGAACCTCACAAATTCAGACTGATGGTGGAAAAGGACCGGTTGGGTCAGTGAGGGGTTGGATTGCATGTGTCTTTCCTGAGGGAAGAAATGCCGCCCTGCTTTGCAATATCACGGTAACCCAGTGGGGAGAAAGGACCAGGACCCTTTAAAAGTCCTTCTGGCTTCTAGCATTTGCCCCAGGCCACTGCCCCTCCTGCTGCTTCCATTGCTAGCTTGTGTGCTTGCTTGCTGTGTGTGTGTGTGTGTGTGTGTGTGTGTGTGTGTGTACACGGTACTGGGGATTGAACCCAGGGAATTCTACCTTTGAGCTACACCCTCAGCCCTTTTTATTTTTTATTTTGAAACAGGTTCTTGCAAAGTTACTGAGGCCAGCCTCAAACCTGCAATCCTCCTGTCTCAGCCTTCCAAGTACTAGGTTGACAGGCATGTGCCAACCATACCCGGCTTTCCATTAGTGTTTAATATTCCTTTCTGCCCAAAGAGGCCAGCTTGCTGGGATAGGTATCTTCCAGACTTAGCCCTAAGACACCTGCTGTGGAATGAGACCTCTAGGATACTCAGTGATGGCCAGTTGGCCCCAAGATATTTTGTTGGGATTTAAGTAGCAACCTTGTTAGACCTGCTTTCGTGACTTAGCACCAGCTGCATCGACTTAGGTTCTGTGAGCTGCGATTCTAGCCTGTCTGGGCTCATGGATCCTGCGGAAGGCTATGGACCCTTTACCCAGAGTGGCACTCCATGTGACAGTCACATGGGGCGTCACACCCAGGCTGAGATCCCTTGGTGTTGGACTTGTGTGACCTCACCGCAGTTAAGAAACCCCACAGTGAAGTCACGACGCAGCCGGGCTTTTAATGACCATAGTATTTCAGTGCAACTTGGACAGCATCTTACTGTTTCCAGAGTTGTTTACAAGATGGTCTTACTTGATCCCCAGGAGACTCCTGTGAGGTCAGTTATATAGTTGCTGCTTTATACATGACACAAGCGGGGAGGCTCCATAACTTGCCTGAGTGTTGCTGTTTTCTTGTTAATTTGCTAAATGGGCTTTAAAACAGGAGATAAATGTAAATTTCAGCTCTATAAAATAGTCACATTTCAAATGCTCATGACTCAAATCAATTAGTTAAAAAACAGCATAAAATACTATTCCCACCACAGACAGGGCACGTGGGTAATGTTTGTTCCATTCAGGCGACTGACGGGGTAACTTTACCAGATCGGTAGGTGATAAAAAGCACTTTTGACTCCAACTTGGACCTTGACAGGGAGGCTTGGGCGGTTTGTTTATTTAGAACATTGATTACTGTTTCTGCCCTACTCCTCCAATTGCAAAAACTTGGGGAAATTTTGGAAAACCACCAGGACTAAGTTCCCTTAACCCCATGATTTATCATTGAGAGATAATCAGCATTAATGCTTGGGTGTATGTTCCTCCATCCTTTTTGCAAGGCAAAAAGTTTTTTAAAAAGGATGTATACACGCACATACACACATTATTTATTAACTTGCTTCTATAACTATATGATGAATCTTTTCCCATGTCATTTATTATTTTTTATGACAAAGTTCTTATTGTCTACATGATATCTTGACTTATGATTATACTTTATGTGACCAAAGCCTGTTATTGAATCGCTAGCTTGTTAATGACTTATTATCAAAAACACTGTAGATTTTTTTTTTTTTTTGCAGTACTACAGTAGGACCAAGGACCTCAGGCATGCTAGGCCAGCACTCTACCACTGAGCTATATCCTCACCCTTAAGGCTATGGATAGTTTAATGGAGATTTTATATGTACACACACATGTGTATGTATGTGCATGTGTAACAAAATTATATGACATCATATGCTATATTTTCATAATCTTTAAAAATATCCAAATAGCCATGATATATATGTGTACTTATATATAATCATTTCAAAAATATATTTTTAATCTTTTATTTCCCCCATAAGGAAAATGGTACCATTTTATACCCTCACCAAAAGTTTGCAAGATTAACTTAAATTTAAAAAATTAATGAGTGCTTATAGAAATGATACATTGGACTGGGCATAGTGGTGCATACCTGGAATCCCAGCTGTTTGGGGGGGCTGAAGCAAGGAGGATCGCAAGTTTGAGGCCAGCCTGGGTAGCTTAGTGAGACCCTATCTCAAAATTAAAAAGGGGGGCCGGGCGTGGTGGCGCACGCTTGTAATCCCAGTACTATGGGAGGCGGAGACCGGAGGATCCAGGTTCACGGCCAGCCTCAGCGCGCTCTCTCTCTCTCTCTCTCTCTCTCCCTCCCTCCCTCCCTGTATCTCTCTCTCTCTCTACCTAGTGAGGCCTCCGCAACTTCGTGAGACACGGTTTCAAAATAAAGTATAAAAAATAGGGCCGGGGGTATAGCGCGGAGGTAGAACGCCCCTGGGTTCAATCCCCGGTACCGCAAAAAAAAAAAAAATTAAAAAGGGGGGCACAGCTGAGGATGTAGCTCAGTGGTAAAGGTCCCCTGGATTTAATTTCTAGTACTGGGGTGTGGGGTTGGTAATTATGTAGCACTATGGGTGTAGTTCAGTGGTAGAATGCTTGCCTAGCATACATGAGGCCTTGGGTTTGATCCCCAGCACTACCCTCCCACCAAAAAAAAAAAAAAAAGATATGTGTTTATGGTGTTTTCATTTATGCTAAAGAGTAAGGCTTAATTTTTGAAAGATGGGCGTTTCTTGGTTCAACCCAGGCTGTTTCTTTCCCACCACCCCCCTCTAGTTCAGCAGTGCCTCCTCTGTAGGGCTTACCAACCTGCCTGCTTACCTGCACATGCTGGCCTGTCTACCTGTGTATACTACTTGGTTAACATTTATCCATGTTTTAGGATGGAAATAGTTTTCCTCTGACTCAGAACTTTCAGTGTAACCATCCCAAGAAACGACCACCACGGGTGTGGAAAGAGTGGAGAGTGAGCCCTACTGTGTTCTGCTCACACTTAGAAAATGCCAGAAGTGTGAAAATTGAAAGAAAACCTGTAATATCAGAGCACAGAGATAATCATGGTCAACATATTGACGTAGTTCTTTATTTTGGAGGAAAAATGCATACAGATTAAAACTTAAAGATAAGCTATGCCTATTTTCTATTTATTTTATTGTACAAAGAAGCAACAAGTGCTTTCTGTTGTAAAAAAATAGAAATGACCCAGAAACCAAGACTACCATTCCTCTATCTAGAAGAAACTATACAGGAGTATTGTTTACTACCACCACCACCCTGCCCACCTACCTATCCCACCACTGCAGACCCCTTCTTAAAAGGAAATGCTCAGCTCCAGGTGAAAGCATGTCTCAGAGCATAATTTGAAAGTCATCACTCAAGTAAGGTCAAAGACAGTTTCCCCCCTACAGAGCTGCATTGAATAATTGATAATAAAAGTACATTTAGAATTATGAAAGTAAAGAGCATCAGGATTTAAAATGACCAAATGTCAGGGACCTTGGGGATCATCATCTAGTTTCTCCTTCTCATTTTACAGATGAGAAAAGTGACCCCTAAACATTCGTAAGTACCTGCCCCAGGTCGGCCACTAGTTAGAAACAAAACTGAAATGTCAGGTTTTGGTTGTTTCCTTTAAAAAACAAAACAAAACAAAACACATCCCCCCCCCCCCCCGTGGTGCTGGGGATCAAATCCAGGGTTTTGTGTATGTTAGGCAATCACTCTACCACAGCTACACTTCAGCCTCAGCCTTTAGTGGTACATTCCTGTCCTGGGAGGCTGAAACAGGAGGATTGCAGGTTTGAGGCTAGCCTCAGCAACTCAGAGAGACTCTCAGCAACTTTGCAAGACCCTGTTTCAAAATAAAAAATGAAAAGGGTTTGTGGTGTAGCTTGGAGGAAAAATGCCCCTGGGTTCAATTCCCAGTACAAAAAAAATTTTTTTTAAGGGAAGATATTAATTTATTTTAAAAAACAAGAACAAAGGCCACACTTTGGTCAGGTTTCAATTGCAGAGAGTTGAGTCTGTTTCTATCTAGTTTAGGCAGAAGAGAATTTGTTGCGTGGCATTAAAATGCCTGTAGGAGCCATTAGAAGACATGGAAAAACCTGTAGGGTGTGCTTCCAGGAACCACGCTCAGAGCCATGCAGCAGACCTGCGTGTTCAAGTACCTACTGCCTCTTCAGTCATCTGGAAATCCCTCTAAATGAAGAAGGCGACACAACAGCTGCTGGGGTGAGAACCATGGCCACAGCAGTGTCCTGATCAGGAAGCTGCCACTGCTGCCACAGCCCTGCCGCGGTCCTCTCCAGCAAGACAGATTGCTGAGAGTGGTCAACAAAGACACAGGATATTGCTGCAGAAAAACCAAACCCCTCCCTGGTCATGCTGCCAGAGGAAGCAATTAAAGCACAGAAAACACCACTTCCCCTTTCAGACCTAGTTGAAATAGTGATCGTTAATTTTTTAGATCCTGCATAACAGCAAGGCTTATGGGGAGGAGGTTGGAATGGTAACGGGCACCAATTTACCATGTCTACTCAACAGTCAAGTAGAGACCAAATGATAAGAAATATGCTTGAGCTGTATGTTATGACCACATAAGGTATACTAGCAAAGAAACAAAAAACCCCAGAGAGACCACTGGAGAATTGTACAAAATATAAAAGACAAAGAAAGAAGCTATATGCAGGAACACATTGTCATAGGGTGGCAGTGCTACCTTATATTGTTTTAGGATATGTCATTTACAGTTATGTTGCATTTTTGCAACCATAGGCATAAGTGGTGTGTGGTGATTTAGTACTTAACCTGACTGAAATGAAATTCATGTTCCGATCTAGTCTGAGAATTGAAGGTTTCTCATCCAGCTCTTGAACTTGTATCCTGGTGTTTGTCATTAAAACTTATGACTTCCTTATCATTTCTTTCTTGTTCCTTTTCTAGCATTATTTTCTACATATTGAGGAATCCTACATTCCTTCTCAAAGTCCAAAATTTGGAGAGATGCTTCTCTGGGATCTTTCAAGGGAGCCACTTAGCATTTATCCTGTGCACAGTTGGCATTTGGGATGTGTTTTAGGCAAGGCGGCAACCCGGACCAAGTTCTACCTGCTCCTGGAATGATCGTTCTGTTTTCCAGGTTTTCAACATCTCTAGTGGGACTTAAGGTGCTCTTGAAAATTCTTCATACAGGTCAACATGATTCTTTGCTTTTCCTGGTCACTGTCAACTTCCCGGTGTGGCAGCTGAGTGACTAAATTTTGCACTCTGAATTTAGGTTTGCCTTGGTTAATGTAATACCTATGTTGAGCTGTGAGGTTTATTTATGAACATCCAGACTGATTACATTGACAATGAGACTTATGAGAGAGGAAGGAAGAGAAAACAGATGGAGGGTCAAAAATTCAGAGAGGGGTGGCATTGAAGAATAATGCTCAACACATTGGAGTCCCTGGTAACAGGTGATGAGCAACCTCCCCAGGCTTGAGCTGGTCAAGTGGGTCAGCAGGTCCTACTGGGTGGCTGTGTGAATGACATTCTGGGGGCTGGGACAGAGCAATCAGCCGGAGAGGAAGCCTCAGAGAGTATGGATGCAGTCCCTCCTCCAGAGGAGTTTGCTTTTCCAGGAAACCCTGCTAGAGAACAGTTTCTGAGCATGTGGAGACGGTAATGGCATCCAGGGTTGTCTGCCAGATGACATGGACTTCTGAGTGGCCTTGGAGGCCAGGGGCTTATGGGACAGGGAGCAGGACTATTAACCAGGCATGGCTTCTTGGAATAGCTGAGGATAAGGATGGTGGAACATTATCACATAGTCAAGAATTCAGTAATGATGTACAGTGGTGGATTTCAGTCGTGTGCAGCACGAATATGGGCGCAGAGGCTGCTCTGAGTGAAGGTGTTTGGGGCGCCCTGAGACACAGCAGCCTGGTGGGAATAGGGAGTGGTGTTGGGTGCAAACAGTAGATAAAGCTGGGGATGAGGGTGACCGGGCTCCCCTCCCCCTCCTCTCGTGTGTGGCCCCTGCACCTGGAGGATGCCCGTTCTCACTGCAAAGACCCACGAACCCCCTTTGCTGATTTTGGTTCTGGCCGCCCAGGAGTAGCCGGCTGAGTCAGCTGGTCCTGCCTTTGAACTTGTGCTCACCTGCTGCTTTAATTAGATGATATGTGGGTTCCCTTATCTTCCCCAGAGAAGATTCCTGTCTTTAGATGATCTGCTCTTGACGCCAGCATGGGATTAGAGTTGCTTCTGTCCGTCTTCCCTTGGGCCCCATTACAGGATGTCTGAGATAGTGAAATCACATGTTGGAGCAAGTGGTGGGCCAGCTGCTGGCAAGTCCCCGAGACTGATACCGCCAGTAGTACCTTTTCAGGTTTACAGAGCACATTCACATGTAATCTGATTTGATTCTCAGAGCAAAACTACAAATATTCCAGGAATATTACTCCACTTTATAGATGAGAAAACTAAGACTCAGGGCCACGGAGTGTCTCGCTCAGGGCCAAACAGCCAGTAAATGGCGGAGCTGGGAGCCCAGTCCAGGGCTGGACCCGGTTCATTGCTCTATCCTCTGGGTAGAGCCAGTCTACTTAGACTTGGCTTTCATTTATTAATCATTCAGTTCAACTCAACAAATGTTTGCAAACTGCGTGTTAGCTACTTAAACACTACACACCACAGCACCGCAGCACCTCATGCTATCACTCTTTCTACCTGCCAGCACTCAGATCCCTTCCGTCTTTAGCAGGGTGTCCCTGAAAGTCACAGAGTCACATGGGTTAAGAACGGGCATGAGAGATCTTGACCTCTTGGGACCCTGTGTTCTAAAGTTAGAGAAACTTCTGCTCTGTGGATTCACTGGTGGTCTGGTTTTCAGCTTGTGATTTTAAATTCTGCTTAGCAGTTTTATTCTGAGGCATGCCCCTGTCTTCCTGACCCCGCGAAGAGCTTCTGTGTGTCAGCAGTGGATGGGCTAAATGTTAACATTTTGGAAGCAGTGTCTTAATCTTTTGGGAACATGGGGCATTGCAACTGCTTTCCATACTTAAGAATTTCTACCCTTCACCTTGGGCCATGTTGGCTGCTGAGACTTGCCTGTGAATGAGATCCCAATCCAGGATCCGGACTCAGGGCGTGTGGTCATTCTTGCTGCCCCGTTGACCCACAAGTGCCTCTTTTTTAAAGTTCTTAGGATAGAGGGAGAACCAGTGAAGCAGGCCTGGCCTCAGGTGTTGGTCAGATCTTCTTTTCACTCTTGCAGTTAGTTCTCCATGGCATCTCCATAGAAACGCCTCTGCGTGGTTACATCACCCTCTTGACTTGCATCACTGTGACTGGCTGCTTACTTGGAATTCCATGTCAGTTGGGGAAAGGGCGGGGAATCTGGGGCTGTGGCCAGGTGAGCAGGGCTCTGGTACAGTCAAGTCCAGCAAACGATGTGGAGGCCCTGCTGTGCTCAGAGCCGGGCGCCCGTCCACCCTGGCCATGACTTAGTCCCAGGAAAGTGGTCGTCTTTACCACAAGTACTTCAAATATACTTTACCATAAGTGCATCTGCAAATGGCAGTTTGGGAAGAAATGCATCCACGTTTCTGTTCTTCATCACCTTAAAAGAAAAGTTTTTTTTTTTTTTGGATGAGTAGGATAGATCTAGATGAAAACCTCTCATCACTTTGTCCTGCCTCAGAGAACAAAGCATTGTGGGAATCTCTTGCTTACTTTCTTTGTTTCTTACTTAGTTCACCAAGTTTAGGGATGTTGGCATGTTAGGCTTTGGATGTGGGTCACTTGGAGAGAAGGTTCTGGAGAGGACCAGCCTCCCACGAGGATGGCTACACTCTCCTCACCTCTACATGGGCTCAAAATGTCACTGTGGTAAGTGGCTGGGCTTATTTCACATGTTAGACATCCCCATGATGCACTATTGGCCAGCACCTGTGTCCTGCCGGTCCTCCCTGGAGTCACCCATGGATCCTTGCTCCATCTGGCTTCTCCCGTTTGCATGGGCTCTGCAGACCCACTGGAAGTAGTTACTTTCTTTTTGTTTTTGTCTTTTGTGGTACTGGGGATTGATTCCAGGGGCATTCTACCTCTGAGCTATAGCCACAGCCCTTTTTTTTTGTTTGTTTGTTTTTTGAAACAGGGTCTTGCTAGGTTGCTGAGAGTCTTCCTATGTTGCTGAGGCTGTCCTTGAACTTGTGATCCTCCTGTCTCAACCTTCCAAATACTGGAATTACAGGCATGTACCACCCGCCCAGCTAGTTACTTCATTTTTGGTCCCCTCATCAAGCACACCCCCAGATCCCTCAGAAACAAAAGCCTAGCCCCCTCACCTGCATGGCTCTGTTCTTGGTTCACCCCACCTTTTCTGGCTTCTGGGTCTCCATGTCTTAAGAATGACATAAACAAATATCAACAAAAACCAAACCTGTCTCTACTACCGAATTTACTTTCCCCAAACTTGTCCCTATCTCAAAATTCTGTTTCTCCTCCTGTATGCCCCAGACTGGGGGAGATGTGGTCTCCACTGGAACTTTACAGAAGGGTGTCTTTATTCAATTTGACTGTTGCTATTATGTGGTGAAACATTCAATAAAAGTCGTGATTTATGAGACATGTGTGGCTGCGGTTGTTTTTTCGTTTTCTTTTCTTTTTTTCCTCCTCCCTCTACTCCTCCTCCTCTTCCTTCTTCTTCTGCTTCTTCTTCTTTTTTTTTTTTTTTTTTTTTTTTTTTTTTTTTTTTTTTTTTTTTTTTTTTTTTTTTTTTTTTTTTTTTTTTTTTTTTTTTTTTGCTTTGTCATCTATCAGAGAGAGAAAAGCCAGGCCTGATAATTTCTTGGCACATCCTGTGTTCAGTTAAGAATGTCAGCTGTCAGCCTGTCAGGAAGTTGTTTCTCAGACGACTTCTCCCTCCTCTTACCTCTCGCCACAGTCCCCTCAGTAAACAGGCAGAGGCCCCGCTCTGTCCTGCAGGCTGGCGATAAGGGGGTGTAGGACACTGTGGGGAGAGGGTCTGGCCCCTGGTGTGGCCCTTGCCCTCGGATGCCCCTCAGCGGCCATGTGTCCGGTGCAGGTCAGCTCTGGGTTATTCAATAGGAAGAGGCAGGCAGAGACCTTGCAGGGGCTTCCAGAGTTTTCTTTGTTCTTGAATACAGCACCTCCCCAATCCTCTTCTGTTTTTTGGCCTGGCAGCTTTAGAAATCCTTTCTTTTCTTTTCCTCGTTCATTTCTGAAAGTACGTGTGTGCTGGATAAAAGGCTCTTGAGTAGAGGGCCCAGCATATTGAGTATTGGCTGCTGAAAATAGGCTAATTGGAGATGGAAGCAGGTTGTCACAAAGGTGCCCATGGCGGGGGGCGGGAGGAGGATGAGCCCAGTAAATGCCAGGTTGACTCTTGCCACCTCTCCCCTCCTCCTCCAGCTCTTATTGTGAGCTGTTTGCCTAACGTATTCGAAACTTTGCGGAGCCACCCACAATAGCATTAACCAAGTTGTGCCCTGCATCTTAAGCTCCTGGTTAAGGCCCTGTGCAGTAGCGTCTGGAACTGTTCCCGGGGAGCCCCCAGAGTGTGTGCCTAGAGAAGTCTTTACCCAGCAGTCAGTGGCCGGGAGGGACCGAGAAGGCAGGCCTGCTGCGAGTGAGCAGAGTGCACACCCTGTGTACAAAGCCTCGAGCCCTTCACCCGCTTTCATTTGGCTGGAAGCAGTGCTTAGCAGCGGGATAGAACGTGGGAGCCCCTTGTCTTTCTGACCTCCTGCCAGTGAAGGTGAACTGGGGGTCTGCCGAGGAACCTAACATGTCCACCAGTCTGGCTGGAATGGATCTGGTCAAAGTGAGGGTTTGGGACTTGCATGGGGTGAACCGGGCAGGCAGGACAGGGTAGTCTTTGAGTCCTCCACCTCAACACCAAGCAAGTGACGGTTTTAAGGGTTTTGCTTTCTGCTACTTACATCTAGGAGGGCAGGGGGATTCCATGTTTACCAGTGCCCTGGTCCTTTGAATTTGCACATCTGTCACCCTGAGGGTGATTAGTTGCCTAGTATATCCTGCTACCTGCTACTGTCACCCATGTCTACCTCCACCTCTGTTTTTGCTGACATTACTATCCATCAGGATTTCCCATCTCGTTGCTGGAGGCTTTCTCTCTGCTGCCCCATCTCTGTCCCCCCTCCAGGCTCACGTGCACCCTGCCTGACTGCCCTTGGCCCGGGAGCCCAGCCTCACTGAGCCCTTCTGCTCAGCGTGCACGTGGCCCCATGCAAAGCGCCTGAGCCCTGTGGGTCCAGCTTCTCCCGGCTTCCAGAATGGTATCCCTTTCTTTTGCTACCCATTTGTGTGTGTGTGTATGTGTGTGTGTGTGTGTGTGTGTGTGTTACTGGGGATTGAATCCAGGGGCATTCTGCCTCTGAGCTACACCCCCCACCCCTATTCTTTATTTTGAAACAGGCTCTCACTAAGTTGTGGAGGGTCTCAGTGAATTGCCGAGGATGGCCGCGAACCCAGATCCTCCTGTCTCATCCTCCCAAGTACTAGGAGTACAGACATGTGTCCCCATGCCTGGCTTGCTACCCACTTTTAAAGGCTCATCTTTCTTGAAGCCTCTCTTGCATGCTTCCTTTCCCCCAGGCAGTGACAGCACTCTCCTCTCAGTCCCCACAACCCTGGGCTGGCTTGTCTAGGACTGGTTAGCATACCATTTTTTCCTGGTCTTTCTTGTTCTGGCCCCATGTGCCTCACTAGTGAGTTACATGGTGAGGGTAAGGACTCCCCATGTCACTGCTGTCCCACAGAATTTCTTGCAGGGAAGGAAATTCACTTTCTAATGCACGTGGCCATTGAGCATTTGAAATGTGGCTGGTGGCTGAGGAATTTGATTGTAATGATGCTCAATTTTAATAAATTTACATTGAAATTTCGGTAGCTACATGTGGCTGGTGACTGTTGGTCATTGCAGGTGTGTGTCTCCCTTCTCTTCCTGGTACCTTCAGAGGCCCTGGCACGGGGCTCTGCCCACCAGAAAAGCCTGCTCAGTACATTATACTGCTGAATGAAACAAATCACTTAGGTATAGAGTTTTAGTGATGTTAGCTTGTGTATTCTGTGCCTATTTTCCATGCAATTTGATTTTTAAGTTAATAGATTATATACTTGAGCACCACCAGTGCTTTGGGGGATACAGAGATGAATAAGACATGGTCTTTGCCTTCAAGGAACTTAAATTAATGGGTAAATATCTCGTGATAATAGGAAGCAGAATGAAATAAAGTGCACTATTCAGGAATAGTTTATATCCTGGGCGGGTGTAGGGGGAGAAGGAGTTGATGATGACTGAGGGCGGTGGAGGGGTGCTTTAGAATGTTCATTCATTCATTCAGCAGATATTTATTGCCTGTTGTTTACAACCCAGGTACTGGGCATGCATCTGTGAACAAAACCCACGAAATCCCTGGCCTAGCAGCATTTACTCTCTGATGGGAGGGGGACCTGATAAGTAAAATAATGAATCTTCTAATGCACTGGAAGATGAGAAGCGGGGGGTGGGGGGAACGGTGTAGGGAGTGCTGGGGTGTGGTGCGGGGCTGAAGTCTTAAACAGGGCAGTCAAGGAAGGCTTAGGGTGACATTTGAGTGGAGACATTTGGGTTGAAGCTCCAGGGCTTGGAGAACTGGGATAGGAGGCAGTGACAGGTGGCAGAGTATGGCCAAGTGAAGGGGCAGCTTGAGTGCAGGCCTGGGGTATGGAAGTCCACAGTGGCAGAGTCACCCGGCCGGAGCCTGGGGGTGGTAGACAGGAGAGCAGCAGATAAGGCCGTGAAGGTGCTTTGGAACCTGGTCACAAAGGGCCCGGAGAACTGTGCCGGTGACAGTCAGCATCTCTGCCCACATCCTGTCTTCCTGATGAAGACATTTCCCCCCAAGGACCGCAGTCCCAGTTATGACTTTTCCCACTAGCACTCACTCCTGTAGCTGTTCCCAGAACCGTGTTGATTAAGGGACAAAATCTCCTGTCATGAGATTTTTTAAAAAAGAAAACATCTAGCTAGGAGTGATGGCATACTCCTGTAATCTCAGTTCTTGGGAGGTTGAGACAGGAGAATTGTAGGTTTGAGGCCAACCTCAGCAACTTAGTGAGACTCTCAGCAACTTAGCGAGAACCTGTCTCAAGATAAAATATAAAAAGGGCTGGGGTGTAGCTTGGAGGTAGAATGCCCCTGGGCTCAACCACCAGTACCAATAAATAAATAAATAAATAAATACCCAGAACAAAAAAGAAAAGAAGAGAAAAAGAGAACATCTGATCAGGTCAGGTGTCTCCCCTGGGTTCCTTGTTCCATCTGCCCTTATTTTGTTTCTGTGTCTCTCTTGGTTGATACAGGCCTAGTCAGACCTCTGCTAGTTCCCTGGGGACTCGGTCCCTGTGATTTTTCCATTCCTTTGACCTACATCACCTTTGGGACACAGGAAGTTTGGGGGAGTGAGGGCCTGTGGGCAGCAAGCAGGAACAGAGTGGAAAACCTACCAGGCCTTCAGTAGGACAGGATTTGTGGTCAGGAAGAGGACTGCCTCAGTGGCCAGCAAGTGTGGAGACCCAGAGACCTGATGGCCGGACAGGAAATGTGTTGTCCTGCTCTGCACATGCTGCCCGGAGACAACTATGTTCGATAATCATAGTTTCAGGTGTATCCTGAGCTTCAAGAATTCAATATTTGCCTAGGAAGAGAAGGAAGGCTTTCGCCACCAGCGCAAGAAAGGGGCTCTTAAAATAGGTTGCTTATCAGCCTGGGTAAGGCAGCTGCGTGGAACTTATTGACCGGTTACCTTTTGTCCACATGGTTAAGTCCAATCCCCTTGGTCACAGTCTGCAAGACTCCTTGTGATGTACCCCTTGCCCACGTCTCCATCCTCATCTCCCAGCAGACACTCTGCACTTGATTTCTAGCATTGCCAGACTTTTATGTCTGAAACAAGCTGTGATATTTCATGCCACTGTGGCTCTGCCTGCACTTCTTGTTTTTCTGAAAAACTTGTGCTTATCCTTTAAAACCCTAGTCAGGCATCTCCTCTATGAAGCCTTCACTGACTCAACTGACAGAGTTCATCATACTTGGCTCTGTTTCTTCTGCATACTTATACAGCTGTATTAGGCCCCTGTGGTATCTTCAGGGGCAGAGAACCAAATCTTTTATATATTTTATTTTTACTTTTTGGTACTGGAGACTTAACCCGGGGACATTCTACTTCCAAGCTACACCCCCAGCCCTTTTTATTTTTTATTTTGAATCAGGGTCTCACTAAATTGCTGAGGCTGGTCCCAACCTGCACTCTTCCTGTCTCAAACTTCCAAGTACTGGGATTACAGGCATGTGCCACCACACCTGGCTAAGAACCAAATCTTTTAATGTGGGCTCCCAGGGCCTGGTAGCGACTAGGTACTCATTAATGATTGGTGTTAAGGAATTAATCAGAGGCAGGTGACACAGACAATGGGAATTGTCACTGAATCTGTGGATACCTGTGATTTTTAGGTCCTTCCCCAATGTTTCTTGACCTTTTAACTGGTTTTGTATCATCAAGAGTTACCAATGTCTTTTACATATAAAGATGCCCCTGTCAAATCTCCAACGGTGTGTGTCCAGGCAGTAGGAAGGGATTGTCTGGCTCAGGGTAGCCGGACCTGCTGATCACAGTACTTTCTGCTATGTCCTCGGTCGCTGTTGCACAGACCTTTGGCCAGCTGGATTTCTCAGAAACAAAGCCTCTCTTGTCCCCCTCCAGCTTGTGCCCAGCTTGGCAGTCAGGAGCGGTGCACTACCTACAAGGAAAGGGGACGAGTAGGGTGCCTCAGAGTAATCCTGAGCAGGGAACAGCCATTTACTCATTCTTTCAACCCATATTTATTGAGTGCCTACTGTGCACCAGACATTCTTTTAGGGAGCAAGAACACAGGGGTGAACAAAACAGACTAAAGGCCCCAGCTCCACCCTGGGGTGGATTGACCGTGACCCTCCCTCAGGAAGCTTCTGTCCTGGGGAGGCATCCTGACCACAGCTGGCTTGACTGGGAGTCCCTGTCCCCGCACCTCCAGGTTTGTGGAGGGAACAATGGAGTTGGATGAACCAGGTTTAACTGGGCAGATTTTCCATCCCGGAAGGAAGGGAGCTTGGTTTCATGAAACACTTGCCAGGGGCAGGGTGATTTTTCCCTTAGAAGACCCTGGTCTTCTTGACAGAAGTGTCCCTCAGAGAGAGCCAGGTGCTATTTGCTGGGCCTCCTGGCCGATTTGATGGCCCTCCGGAGCAAACTGCGAAATGAGCCCTCCACACTCTGGTGACAGCTATGGCTCCCCAGTTGCCTCTTTGCTTCAATAAACAGCCAGCCCGGACCAGTTAGCTGGGCTGGGCGTGCTGAGGAGCATACCTCTCCCTTTCCTCCGTTTCGTTGTCTGGTTGGCCTAGTACAAGTGTTTTCAATAGAACAGACGCCGTGGCCATAAAACATCTGTAACACTGAACATTTAGTAAAGTTCCTGGCGGACCTAGCTCTGTTTGATTGGTGATATTTTTGCTGCGACAGTTGTTTCCATTTTCCCCTGTTTATCCCACTGGAAAATAAAGTTTTCTTTTATGTGAGGATTTATAGAAATATGTTTCTGGCACGAGTTGAGCACGGATGTAGTGCGATATTGGTGTAGTAGAGAAATATTACCTCCGAGGCAGGGACAGCTTTATCTCTTATGGAGAATGACCTTCCTAATGGGGAAAAGTGTTTCCCTCCAGAGGGTGAAGAGCTGTGTAGGTAAGGCAGATAAAGACACTGCCTCACGTGGACCACGCCAGCATCCTTCTTGCTGGGGCATCTTCATTCCTTGGAATGCCCCAGTTGCCAAGCAGCACTGCTGGAGGTGGGCTGTTGCAGGGTGCTTCCTAGAAACCCAAGGGAAAGAAAAGTGATGATCGTTACTAAATTCAGGAAGCGTGCTTATTTAGCCCGTGATGCAGGCAAGGAAGGTTTGATCCCCATTCGCAGGGGAACAGAGGCAAGGTACTGGGTGGGGAGAAGGAAGAGGAACTTACTGTGTGCCTGCCAGTCCAGCCCTGTGCTAAGCATGTTTCCCTTTCTAGCTCTTTCTATCCCATTTTGTAGAGTAAGAAACTGAAGTTCAGAGAAGCTCAGTTACTTGCCGTGGTCACCTAGTAAATGCATGACAGAAATGGGCTTCCCAAGTCCCTCCTCTTTCCAGTCACCACTTAGCCCGCTCAGGACACCTGAATAGGCACCCAGCTTTGCCACCGACTAAATCTTCAAATCCAGTGCTCTTTTCAGCCTCCATGGCCCTCTTGGATGCAGAAAAATCACCTTCCATCTTTTGAAGGGTGAGGAGCTTAATGAAAGGTAGCCTATTTTGCATTCTTTTTGCTACAAACACTTCTTTGTGTTCCCCTTTTCCCCTCAAAGGAAGTTACTTGTGGAGGGCAGGGGGGGGGTAGGAACCACATTAGCACATGGGGGTGATTTTTTTTTTCTCTTGACAGGTAAAATTTATGACTTAACAGATGGCCCAGCATTTGAGAGACCACTGAGCCAAGGATGCAATGTGCTTATCTCTCCTCCCCCCCCCACCTTCCCTTCCACCCCTGGAGACATTTCTAGAACAGTGGAATGGCAGAGCAGGAAGGGATCTGCTCATGGGGATGCTGACCCTGAGCTGCCTGCTGTTTACTAGGATGGTGCCCTGGTCCATCCTCCTGGTTCATACCTTTCTTTCCTGGGCCTTTTTGCTGCCATCTAACCGTTAAAATGACTCAGGCTCCCCACACCACCCCATTGAAAGGTTGCTTCCCTGTTTCAGCCCTGCAGAGGGTCTACCTCTCTGGCATGGCCCCTGGGCCTGCCCTGTCTGGCCTGCCATGTCTCCTCCTCACGCTGCACAGCACTCGCAGCCCCTGGCAGCCCTTCTGCCAGATAGTGAAGATACTGCAGCTTCCGCTGGGAGACTCTTCTCCCTTTCCTGTCTAGCTGTCCCCTGCTGACCTTCAAACCTCAGAGTCCCAAAGTGCAGCCCTGTACCTGACTGTAAGCACCTCCGAAGCAGAGACAAGGTCTCCTCAACCTTGTATCCATGGAATTGGCACAGTGCTTGGCACACGCCGGGTCCTCAGACACATCTGATGAGTGAACACGGCTGGCCACCAGCAAGTTTCTGTGACCGTCCATCACCTCTCACCATCTTGGTCTGCATTCTTGCTCTCCCCAGGATTCAGCATTTTTGGAGCACCTACTGTGGGCCTGGGGTGTTAACATACTTATCTCCTGTGCTTACTGCAACTCCTGACATAGAGGCATCGCCCCTACTCTACTCACAGCTCGCCTGGAGCTGCACAGCTAGGGAAGTGGCCGGGCTGGGACTCTGCCCAGCACACCCTAGTCACACCCGTTCCCTTCCTTCCTTTCGTTGAGGGCTTTTCTCCCTTTGTGCTCAGTAAGGGTAGCAGCGGGAAAGAACCTGCCTCTGCCAAGGCATCCACCCTCCACCTTCGCTCCCCTAGGATGGCAGAAGCAGCTTCTGATCAAGCCCTGGCTGCCTATTAGAATTTTCTGGGGAGCCTTTAACCCAGGAAATCAGCATCCCGAGGGCGAGGCCCGGGCATCAGTGGTTGATCTCCAGGTTCCCGGGGTAATGCTCATGTGCAGCCGGGGCCCAGCACCCCGCACTCCAGGGGCGGCAGCGTGCCCGCCGCAGCCTGGCTCGGCGCTGTGCGTTAGGTGGGTAAAGCTCGCTCATCAGGAACTGATTGCCGTGTACATCTGAAATATGGTAATGACGGTAATCAAGGCTAAGGGTTAAGGCTGCCATTTGTTCTTTTCACAGAATCAACTAGAGGACTTGGGGGATGGGATGCCCTCCTGGGCTTTAGAACCGGCTTACCAGCAAAGTTTTTATTCTCTGTTTCTCTGAAGAACAGGTCAGATTGTCGGTGATGAGCCAGGCCTCGTTCTCCCAGGAAGCTCCCAGGTGTTCTGAGGAACAGGTTCTAGAAGTCCTCTCATGGTCAGTCTCCCCCAGACTCCAGGGGCATCCTCTGAGCCTTGGTTTTCTTTATTCTGACCAGCATGGCTGGACTTAGACTTCTTTCTAACATGGCTCCTCAGTGCATTTCTTGGTGTTTCCTAAACATCACAGGGAGGGTGCGAAACCCCTCAAGGATGGCAGGCAAAGAAATAGTATTTGCTTCTGGTTCGGAGAAAGTTTGAAACTCTTCGGTGTAGAAACAGTCTCACTGGTAGTGGTTGCCTGGATCCCCTGCAGGTTAGGAAAGAGCCGCCTGGGAGGCAGGAAGGGGTGCTCTGAGCTCTCCACTATGGTTGTGTGTTCCCAAATCCCACAGCATGTTCGTGGCCTGGCTTCCGTGAGAAGAAGAGCCTCATGCTTCTCCAACCTGCAGCGTGTGTGCGGGGGAAGCCCCCAGGAAGCCCCTACAGGCACAGGTGCAGGGCGCTGGGTTTCCCTTAGCCTTTGTTGGAGGATAGGAAACCTCCTGTGGGGAGTGTTCTCGGTTACTATTTCATATTGCTTGTCTCAGTTTGTGTTCTTATGCTGCCCTCTTACACCCATCTTACAGAAGGGGAAAATGAGGCTCAGAGCCGTGAAGAAACTTGAGCCAACCTGTGTGACAAACCAGGGTCAGTTATTTAGCATGCTCAGTATACGCGATGTGCTTGGAAATGCGAGCACAGGTAGACCGATAGAAGATATTCTCCACTTGTTATTATTGTTGTGTTTTACTTGGGTCCTTCCCGTAGGCAGCATCACCTTGGGCATGTGCCTTAGCCATGGGGCCATCGTGTCACTATTTCTAGGGTCCTCCCCATGAGTCATCCTGTGCATCTTCAGAGGAGTGGGGACATGCCAGCCCCAGCGACCTGTCTGGCTGGCTCTTTCCCACCTCTTCCTGAGGTTTGTAAGGAATCAACTTTGGTTACCCGACCCTCATTGGGGCTTTGGTGGTACCTCTTTTGTATGCAGAAGTGCGCAACTTCCTTGCAAGTTCAGCAACAGTAACGGGTACTTATTTAATTTTACTTAATACCTCTGCTGTAAAAGATTATGTACAAAGATTATTGCATTGATATATTGGTAATTGTTTGCACATTGCAGAAAGTCACTGGGTTCTTCCCCCTCGCGAGTCCAGCTCAGTGAGTGCTGAGCCTGGGTCTGGGGGCTCTGGGAAAGTTGGAGTGATTGCGGGGGAGGCTACCTGTGAGTGTCGAGCAGCTTTGGGTGCCTGTGGTTGGAAGGATGGCCAGGCAGCTACCTCGCTCAGCATCAGTTGACGTATGGATCACGCTCCTTAATTTCCTGTGCTTTCCAAAGCAACACTCATCTCTGTATCTTTTTCTGTGAGCTTCCCCAGCCCCCAATAAGATTCACTGCTGCTGCTAGGATATTAGTCTCTGATACAATCTGTGGACAGGTCACCCCTGCGGCTGCAGTTTTTTCCCCCAAGGGTAAAAGGAAGTAGTATTTTTTAAATGAGCCTGGGAGGGAGCCAGGCAGAGGGCTCCGGGACGAGGGTGGGGAGCCTGAGCTCTGCCACAGCATCCTGATCATTTCATTAGGAGAGCACGTCCGCCTGTCGGCGAGCTGCTGTTGTTTTAATCAGAGGTAATGTTGTAACCTATGTCGTATAATTGTGTATAAATTACATTCCAGCCCCATATAGATGACGGCTATTTTCCTTCCAATTTTAAAGCTATTTAGAGGGAAGGCCAAATTGTAGCTTGAACCCTAGTGTTCTCCAGCTAATAACTAGAGATGGGGAGGGAGAACTTGGAAAAATATTTGGGGTTATATTTGTAATCAGTTCCCTCTGAAGTTACATTAATTTCCACAATTGGCAACATAAAACATTGTCACACCTTTTTCTAGTGGTCAGCTGTGGGTGACTTGAGGCACAGGGAGTTAGAGGAGGAGGAAGCAGGGGACACAGTGGACAGGGCATGTTTTCCTGGGCACTTGGGTTGATTTCAAGCCCTTTTTACATTCAAATTCTGAGCTTAGGGATCTCTCTGGCTTTATTTATTTTTTTTATTTTTGACAGCTTTATTGAGATAGAATTGAAGTACTATATAATTGTGCATTTAAATGTAGAATTCAGTGGTTTCAACTATATCCACAGGTATGTACACCCATTTCCACAGTCAATTTTAGAGCATTTTTACTCTCTCTTTTTTTTTTTTTTTTTTTTTTTTTTTTTTTTTTTTTC
>PVJS01008515.1:0-52863 GCA_004027185.1 Glis glis
GTTGGCAGCAGCTGATAATTCCTAAGGAGGAGCTGGTTGAAAGTTTGGTTAGAAATTTTGTTTACTTGGGTTTGTAAAAATTTCATAAGGCAGGGGAGGAACATGCAAAAGAGGAATATCCCAACTAGAGGGCCCATAATTGGCAAGAGCCAGGTTAGGATTGGATTGTTAAGGGATTCCCATATGTTGGAGTTAGACCCTGAGGAATCCTCAAGAAACCTTTCTCTTATACGATGGAGGTTTTTGATGTTTGTTTCTACTACCTGTGACTCGTTGATGTAATAGCAACAATCTTCTTGGAGAAAAATACAGGTCCCACCTTTTTCGGCTGTCAATAAGTCAAGGGCCCTTCGGTTTTGCAGGGTGACTCCAGCTAGGGATGTGATTTGACGCTGCAGAGAGGCAAGGGATTGGGCGGTCTCCTTGACTGTGCCTTGCATTTCGGCCTGGAAAGTCTGAAGTTGTGAAATGCTATATCCCAGGGAGGTTGCACCTAGTCCGGTGCCTAGAAGAGACATTAACAGTGACACTCCAGTTACAACAGGGAGAAAGACTGCCCTTTTTTGCCGGGAAGAGGGAGAGAAGGAGGTTGGTTGAGTAAATATGCCTGACGTTCCTTAGTAAAGGAAAGTAATGTGAGTTGTGGGACCAAGGTTGTAGGGATACAAGGTGTGTGAGGGGAGTCGTTAATATTGAGACTGTGAGAAGAAGAATAGTTTTAGGGGAGGAAATGGGAGTGGAGGGGCTGGGGAGCAGGATAACAGAGGCCCTTAATTTGGCCAAAATGTCTCTCCCTAGTAAGGGGATGGGGCAATGGGGTGAAATTAAAAATTGATGAGCGAATAAGTGGTGATGTAGGCGGCAGGATAAGATAGATGTCTTATGAGGGCGAGAGGCTTTACCATCTATCCCTTGTATGATGGAGGTAGAGGGAGAGGTGGGTCCCCAGAACTCCCTTAAGACTGAGAACGTGGCACCTGTATCTAACAAGAACTTAATGGGGCTGCCATCTACGTGAAGAGTAACCCAGGGCTCCTGTGAGGCTATGTCAATGGCCGAAGTGGAAGACCCCGGGCCCCATCAATCCTCTGCCGCCAGGCCCAGTAAGGGTGGCAGTGGCCCACCTCCCCTTCAGGAAGTGGGGCAATCGCCAGCCCAATGTCCATGTTGAGAGCATTTTGGGCACGGGTGTGAGGGTGGCAGGTAGTATGGGCATTCCGATGCCCAGTGTCCCTTCAGGTCACATTTGGGACATGGCTGGGATGGGGGCCTCGGGGTTGGACATGCCTTGGCCCAGTGGCCTTCCTTACCACATTTAAAACAAGGCCCTGGGGGGGCTTCGTGGCCCTGATGTTGGTCTACTCTTTTGGGTGGATGGCCTGTTTTGGGGACCACCTGATGGGCCACCGGGGTTTTGTAGTGCCTGAGCAAGCATTTGAAACTTAGCGTGCTCCATTTTTTCATATCGCTGGTATTTGCAGCGTTCAGTGTCCTCATCCCTATTATGAAAAGCCTTAAATGCCATTGCCATGATCTCAGTCTGAGGGGCTGCGGGGCCCTGTTCTAATGTTTTTAATTTTGCCCTTATGTTAGGGTAACTTTGAGAAAAAAAAAATAGGTCATGAGGATCTGTCGCCCACCTGGGGATTCTGGGTCTAGATTAGTATATTGTTGGACAGCCTTTGTTAATCGGTCTAGAAACTCGGAAGGGGTTTCTTCCCTCTTTTGAATTATTTCATGCAATTTTTCAAAGTTAACCGCCTTTTGGGCAACTCTTTTTAACCCCGCTAAGATGCACGTGGAAAATTGGTCCCTCAGGGCTAGATCACCCGGGGCATTGTAGTTCCAATTGGGGTCTCTGTCAGGGACAGCCTCGGGGCCTACTGGATGATTAGGGTTTGTTCTGTGTGCCTCATCCGCATGTGCTCTAGCCTGCTCCCAGACTCGCCTCCTCTCCTCCGGGAGAAGCGTATTGGCAAGTGTCATATAGATGTCATGGAAAGTAAGATTGTAAGTCTGAAGAACCCATTGGAACTCCCGAACATAGGCTGTAGGGTCTGCGGTGTACGAGCCCAAGCGTTTTTCAAGCTGGGTTTGGTCTACTACTGAAAAGGGAACATGGACTCGCACAATCCCTTCAGCCCCAGCGACTTCCCGGAGAGGGGCTATGATATAGGGAGGAGGTTGTGGTGGGTGTAAAGTGCGGGATCGGGTGGCCAGGGGGCTAAAGGGAGGAGAGGGTTGTGGGGTGGGGGAAGTATTGGAAGGAGGTAATTAGGGAGTTGGGACAGAGGAAGAGGCTGGATTTTTTAATCGGTGGTTTCGATAGGGTGGGGGTTCGTCTGCGGGGTCGAAGTCATCAAGAGAAGAACAGGAAGGTGTGGGGACAGGTGTGGGGTTGGGTTGATAGGCAAGGAGGACATTCTTGGGAGGGCAAGAAATACACAGAGCAGGATTGGAATGGAGAAAGGAAAAAGCCTGAACATAGGGAATCTCTGCCCATTTTTTTGATAGCTCACAAAAGTTATAAAGATCCCTGAGAAGTGTGGGATCGAGACCCATACTCAGGCCATTTGTTTTGGTTGTCTAAGGGATAAATGGGCCAGTCCTGAGTGCAAAATTTAATGAGTCGTTTAGGCTTAATACCGGGAGTAAGGCTGAGGGTGTTTAAATTGTTTAGGAGACATCTTAGGGGGGAGTCAGCCAGGAGGGAGGAGGAAGTCCCCATGGAGAGGATTATGCGTCCATGGAGGCGTCCCCCCAGGACAGGATACAGCAGGTCTCAACCCGAAGAGCCCAGTTGTCACTGAGGTTTAGCGGGCGAGAGGTCCCAGCGGACCAGAGGTCCCAGCAGACCGGAGGACAATGGGTCACCGAGCGCTCAGATTTGGAGGTCCCAGTGGACCAGTAAAGAGGGAAGACCCAAGTCCAGAGAAGGGGCCTCTCCACCCCCGCGGCTGAGATGAGGAATAGAAAGTGAAAATAAGGAATTTAACTTGTAACAACAACCAATTGTGGTGAGGAAGGAATTTAGCCTGTAATTGACCACAAGTAACCAACTGTGACGGCTCAGTACAAGGAGTTTAACCTGTACCTGACTGCGAACAATTAATGGTGATAATCTACTACTGTCGGACCAGCCCGAAGGAAGTTGAGGAATCTAAAGGTTAAGCTTAAAACTCCGCGAGGTCCACCGCGACCGTGAAGATCTGGGTGGGGTGCGTTCCTCCCCGTGCGGGTAAATGCTTGGGGCAGCTGGACGATCAACAGTCAGCACCCAGCGAGAGACCCGACAGGTTTTTGGAGTTTGGGGATTAGGGAAACTCACCTAAAGATGGCCGATGGTGGCTGCAAAGCAGGTGATCAAAATAATGGGCGAAGGCTGTGGCGTCCCAGTGGGTCAAGCCCCATGGCTCAAAGTGGGGTCCCACCAAAAGGTGGGGGTACCCAAACTGGCGGAAACACCAATGAAGGGCAAAAAACAACCACACTGGAGACAACCATGCAGCCAAGAGATTTATTCAAGCGGCGGGGGGTCAGAAGAAAAGTGATCAGAGAGAGAGAGCGTGCGCTGCCACACTTCAGATTAAATACAGGCTTAAGCTGAGTTGGCCCGTTGCCATTGGTTGACTGGACCCGGTGATGCGTCTTATTGGAGGCCTGCGTGGCCCTTAAACTTATTGGTCAGTGGGATGGCGCGTGCGCCGGAAGCCTGAGCGGTTCCCAGGAAGGGGCGAGATCCTTTTGGGAAGCGGCCACGAGGCATGGGGGTAGGGTTGGGAGGAGGATCCCCTCGGAGAACCGGTTCAATCCATCAGGAGTCATTTTTAATGCTCCCATCCAGTAGCCCCCCGCCCTCCGAAAAAGTATACTTGTGGTATTACATGTACTAGGACACATAACTCTATATGGGAATGACTGCTGAAGAGAGAAATTGAGACACAGGGAGTCAAACCCGATATGCAAGCAAACCAGGTAGTTTCAGAGGCAATGAGGAAATGGGGATCCTCTGAGGAGATTAGGTTGCGTCTGATTGTATGCCTACAAGCAGACTGCTATGGTGACCCCTGCAGATGATAGGCAGGGGAGGTAATACATAGTCCAGCACCTTGTAAATCTCCCAAGGTTATTACAGGCCTGGTTCCCCATTTGCATAGAGCCTTATTTGTTACCAAGCTCTGATTTGCCATCATAACAGAGTTGTCTGTAGCGAGACTACGATTTACTGGTGCTAAAACGGCCCTACCTATATAGTAAGGGGGTCTGGGGTTTAGGCACATCCAACAATCCTGGGTAACATTAGGCATGGACATATTGACAACCTGGTAAACTGAGGCAAGGAGATCAAACAACATTTCTTCACTGCTAGAGGCTAAGGGGGTAGGAGATGGGGTGGACTTGGGATCTGGTATAGGTTCCTTCAGAGGGGGCAACAGGCTTTTATTAGGTCCAATAGGTCGGAGGGGGGTTCTGTGGTGGCATATACTGGACAGTAAACCCATGCCCAGGGTCATAACAGTAATGTAGAGTTGGAGACCCCAGGTTTTTCCCAAATCCTAATTGGAGTCTGGGTAACTGGCCTGATTCCATTGTTTTACAATGATCTTCACTGGATTACAAGAAGGGGGGATACAATTATTTATGTTACAGGAGGGTGGAGTCTCCTGTTGGAAATCTATGAATGGATCATCATTATGCCAGGGGGCCACGGTCTCACATCCCCAGTTAGTACAGTGATACTGTCTACAGGTGGTTCTGTGACAGCTTGGAGCTCCTGTGGAGAGACAAGCATAGAACTGAGTTGTCTGCAAGCCCTTTTGATCAATGCTGTTACAGATCTGTTTAGTTCCCCGTGTAGGCCCACAGAAAATACAATATCCTCTTAAGATTTTTTTTTTTTGAGGTACCGGGGACTGAACCCAGGGGCGTTCTACCTCTGCGCTACACCCCCGGCCCTATTTTTTATACTTTATTTTGAAACCAGATCTCACGAAGTTGCAGAGGGCCTCACTAAGTAGAGACAGAGAGAGACAGAGAGAGAGAGAGAGAGAGAGAGAGAGAGAGAGAGAGCTGAGGCCTGCTGTGAAACCGGATCCTCCAGTCTCCACCTCCCAAGTACTGGGATTACAAGCGTGCACCACAACACCCGGCTCCTCTTAAGATTTGACATAAATCTACTTTGAAATTAGGTTGAGCATCGGTGGTAAGAGAGACCCACACCTCTCCCAAGGTATAATCATGCAGCTCCCATTTAGAGGTTTCAGGCTCCTGGAGGTTGAGTCCTGCAGTGTATGAAAACAGTTAAGAATGTAGGGATCGAATGAGTCTTATCTTTAGTGGGTCTTCGGATTGCTGGACCTTCCATGTTTCATCAGCAGGTGGAATAGCAGCAGGTTTGAGCTGGGAGTAACGTAACCAGGGTGTAGTCAGGATGATGGTGAACGGGCTGGTCCAGTGAGGTCCTTACGCCTGCGGTTGATGCTTCTTTACCCACGCGCAGTCACCGGGGTTGTAGGAATGTCTAGGCGTGTGGTCTCCAGCAGCGCTGGGGTGGAAGCTCCGGATTGTCCTATGAATATCTCCTAGGGTCGTAGCCAGAGTTTTGAGAAATCACATATGATTATAATTATCAGTTGCAGTCATTTGGATGTCCTTAAGCTTAAGAACCAATGGAGGGGGTCTCCCATACATGATTTCAAATGGGGTGAATCCTCTAACATAAGGGGTACACCGTGCCCTTAGGAGGGCATAAGGAAGGAGGTTGACCCACCCCTCGCTGATCTCTAGGCTTTTAGTTAGTTTCCTTTAATGTTCTATTCATCCTTTCTACCTGGCCTGAACTTTGGGGCCTATATGCGCAATGCAACTTCCAATCAATTTTTAGGAGGGATGACACTTTTTGGGTTATTTTAGCTATGAAAGCTGGGCCATTGTTGGACTCCATTCCTAAGGGAAGGCCAAATCAGGGAACCAGATCATTTAGTAATCTTTTTACTACTTCTTGTGCTGTTTCTCTTTTTGAGGGGAAAGCTTCTACCCAGCCTGAAAAGGTGTCTACAAAGACTAGTAGGTACTTATATCCATATAGCCCGTTTTACCTCAGTGAAGTCTACTTCCCATAACTCTCCAGGGTTGGTGCCTCTTGTCCATACTCTGGGCTGATGATTTTGGACTCTTCCAGCATTTACTTGTTGGCATGCTAGACATCGGGTGGTGATACTTTGGACAGGATTCAAAATCGGCTATATGGGACTGAACCTTTAGAAGTTCAGTTAATTTGGCCTTACCCAAATGGGAGCTGTCATGGAGAGTGTTGATTAGGGTTCTTCCCAGGCTTCTTGGTACCAACACCCGTTGCTCTGGGAGGACATACCAGGCTGTTCCCTCATGTAGGGTAGCTCCCAATCTTTCAGCTTCCCTGAGATCTTCAGACCCGTAGTTGGGATTAGGTGGAAGGAGGGGAGCCGGCATGATGGCCATTATCCCTACTGGTTTTAGGGCAATCTCTCAGGCTTCTTTATCAGCCACAGGATTTCCCACTGCTTCGATTGAGTTTCCTTGTTGGTGACCTTGGCAGTGGATTTTGGCAGCCTTCTTAGGGAGCCATATGGCCTCTAATAAATCTAGTATCTGGGGAGCATTTTTTATAGTCCTTCCCCCCGCACTCAAGAGTCCCCGTTCTTGGTAGATAAGCCTGAGAACATGAGCAGTGGCAAAGGCATAGCGGCTGTCTGTATAGATATTAACAACCTGGCCTTTGCTTAATTTTAGAGCCTGAATCAGTGCTACCAATTCCACTTTCTGGGTGGAAGCTCCTTGGCTTAGGGGCTCAGCCCATTGGGTTTCATTGGCATCTACCATGGCCGCCCCCGCATACCTGGTTCCATGGACCACAAAGCTGCTGCCGTCGGTGAGGAAGGTCTCGTCAGGTTCCTTCCATAGGACTTCAGTGAGGTCCGGTTGGATTCCTTGTAGGGAGGTAGTAATTTCCAGACAGTCATGTAGAGGTGTTCCAGGTCATCGTCAGGTAGGAGGGTTGCCGGGTTCAGAGCCGTTGTTTTTAGGAACTGTAGTCAGGGTTGGTCAAGGAGTTGAGCTTGGTCCTGAGTGATGCAGGCGTTAGAGAGCCATTACTCGGGAGCACTGTGAAGGAGGGCTTCCACCAAGTGCAGGGCAGTTATCTTTAATTCTTGGCCTAAAGTCAGCTTGTTGGCTTCCTTTACCAAGATAGTGGTAGCTGCCACAGCTCTGGGACACGCGGGCCACCCAGTGGCTACTGGGTCCCGTCTTTTGGACAAATAGGCTACAGGTCATCCCCAGGGGCCCAAGGTCTGAGTTAGGACTCCTTTGGTGATACCTCGAACCTCATCAACAAAGAGATGGAAAGGTTTAGATATGTCCGTCAGGGCTAGGGCAGGGGCTGAGACTAGCTCTTTTTTGAGCTTCTCAAAGGCTTTCTGTTCCACTTTAGTCCATTCTAGGGCCGTGGGTCCCCCTCTTGTGTAGGCGTAAAGGGGTTTTGCTGTTTCAGCAAACCTAGGTATCCACAGCCTGCAGTATCCTGCAGCCCCCAGAAACTCACGGACCCGGTTTTTCATGGTTGGTGGAAGGATTTGCAAGACCACTTGTATTCTCTGACTGAAGGGGGCTCGAGTTCCTTTAGTGAGGTTATACCCAAGGTATACAGCCTGAGAGGTGCATAGCTGAGCTTTCTTAGCCGAGACTAGTTACCCCAGTCTCTGTAATTCTCCAAGTAACCCTCCTGTGGCTGCAAAGCATTCTTCTACTGAGCTGGCTGCTAATAGGAGGTCATCAACATACTGAAAGAGAGTCACCTGGGGGTACTGAAGTCTGAACTCCTGGAGGTCAGTGTTTAAGGCTTCATCAAACAAGGTGGGGGAATTTTTGAACCCTTGGAGCAATGGAGTCCAAGTAAGTTTTCCTGTGTACCCTCCCTCTGGGTCCATCCACTCAAAGGCAAAAATAGGCTGACTCACCCCTGCTAGAGGAAGGCTGAAGTAAGCATCTTTGAGGTCGAGAATCATGTATACCTGGTGTCCAGGAGGCAGAAGACTGAAGAGAGTGTATGGATTTGGCACTGTTGGATGGATTGTCTCAGTCCATTTGTTGACTACTCTCAGGTCCTGAACAGGTCCGTAGTCTGAAGTTCCTTGCTTTTGGACTGGTAGGAGAGGAGTGTTCCACGGGGATTGGCAAGGTGCAAGGATCCCTGCTTCCCGGAGTCGTTGGATATGGACTGCAACCCCCCTTTTTGCTCATTGGGTACTGTTTTACCCATATGGGGGTGGCTTGGCTGCTCAGCTGTACAATGACTAGAGGCCGGTGGGCTGCCAAACCTGGTGGGTTTGACTCGGCTCACACTTGTGAATACTGCTCCTGGAGGGCTTGTAAATAAGGAGAGTCAACTGGGGTTTTTGAGGACTTGGCAGCAACATGTATTCTTCAGAAAGTGGACAAGTGACCAGGAGGGCTACTGGGCATTCTGTGCTATGGTCGTAAGTTAACAATGCCCAACCTTCTTCTTGAAAGGAGATGGTTGCTTTTAGTTTTGAGAGTAAGTCTCTTCCCAGCAAGGGGTAGGGGCAATCCAGAACCATCAGACAGGAATGGGAAATTGTCCCTTTTTGGCACCTGGCCCCAGACCCCAGCATCCTCCCACGTAACTTTGGACTCCCGCGCCCATCAGCGTGACCAGGGTGACCCTCCACACCTGGCCTCGGACTCCTGCGCCCTCCAGTGCTACCAGGATGACACTCTGTGCCTGACCTCAGACTCCGGCATCATCTTGCACAACCCAGGTGGCTCTCCACGCCACACCTCAGACCCCAGCGCCACACTGCACAAACCGGAAGGCCCTTTGCGTCCGGCCTCGGACCCCGGTGACTTCCTGCGCATCCCAGGTGGCCTTCCATGCACCGCCTCGGACTCCAGCGCTGCCACCTGAGACCCAGAGCCTGCACCTCTCTCCCCCATGTGGGAGCCTTTGTGCCGTGCTTCAGAGCCCGAATACCCTCTGGCGCCACCACCCGAGACCTGCGCAACTCTGGGCTGTCTCTGAGCCAGGGCATGCTCTGGCGCTGCCACCCGAGATCCAGGAGCACATGCTCCCCCCTGGGACCCATGCACGATTCTCTGTGCTGTGCCTCAGAGCCTGTGCACCCCTAGGCGCTGCTACTGGATACCCAGAGCCTACACCCCCCAGGGGCCCATACGAATCCTCAGAGCAGTTCATCAGAGCCTGGGCACCATCTGGCGACATTGCCCAAGACCCAGAACATGAGTGTATCCCTTGGGGCTCGGGCGACCCCCAGCACCCATGCCTCAGAAACTGGGTACCTACTGGCACTGTCACCCATGCCTCGGTAGCTGCACCCAACACCGCACCTCGAAGTGCTCCTCACGTGTCAACTCCTGAGCTCTGGAGCCTGCGTACCCCCACAAACACAATACCATGCCCGAGCCAACCAGACAAGAGGGAACCACAGTCTGCAGCATACTGACCCAATTGGGACTACAGGGACCATCAAGAGGTCTTATACACAGAAAGGAAGATGATGCGGAGGCAACAGAAACATAAAATGGAAAACACTGAAAATACAAGAATGAGGAACAGTGAGGAAACAAGAAACACCAACAATGCATCAACAAGTGAAATTACTGACTCTCACCTGCAGGAAATGCAAGATGGAGAATTCTGAATTTTGATCTTCAGAATGATGAAAGGCCTCAAAGATAGCATAGAGGAGATGAAGGAGGAAGTTGAGGCTCTAAGGAAGAACCAGAAAGAAACTCTGAACGAAATGAAGGAGTCAAGAAACGAATTAAAGACGGCAATAGAAACCAACTCTAGTAGGCTCAACCACATGGAAAACAGGGTATCACTCCTGGAAGACAGTTCATTCAAAACTGAGAACACAGTCAACGATATACAGAAAATATTACAACAACACACCCTGGACATTCAAGAAATACAGAACAATACAAGACGTCCTAATCTAAGGATAAAAGGCATTGAAGAAGGTTTAGAAGCACAGACCAAGGGTACAAGAAACCTCTTCAAAGAAATAATTTGAGACAATTTTCCAAACATAGAAAAAGATTTGGATATTCACATACAGGAGACATATAGAAGACCGTTAAGACAGGACCAAAGAAGGACCTCCCCACACCATGTAATAATTAAAATGACTAACATAGAGGCCAAAGAAAGAATCCTAAAAGCAGCAAGAACAAAAGAATGAGTGACATACAGGAGCAAAACAATAAACATCACCCCAGACTTCTCAACCCAAGCCAGGAATGCCAGGAGGGATTGGTATGAAGTACTCCAGACCCTGGAAGAAAACAACTTCCAACCAAGACTGATATATCCTGCAAACCTATCATTTAAAATTGATGGAGAAATAAAAATGTTCCATGATAAACAAACATTTAAAGAATTCATGAGGACCAAGCAAACACTAGAGAAAATCCTAAAAGAAATAAACCACAAAGAAGGAAAAACAAGCAATTTTCAGAACCACAGGAGAGGTGAACTCCACCAGGTAGGCAACTAAACAAGGAGATTTATCACTACAGCAAGTAGAAAATAGCACTCAAAATGATAGGAAACAAAAATCATATATCAATAATAACATTGAATGTCAAAGGACTCAACTCCCCAATTAAAAGGCATACAGTGGCAATGTGGATCAAAAAGCATAACCCAACTATATGCTGTTTACAAGAAACTCACCTTCTAGCCAAAGATACTCATACGCTAAAGGTAAAAGGATGGAAAAAGATATACCATGCAAACGGAGAT
Source organism: Glis glis (assembly GCA_004027185.1). Taxonomy (NCBI): domain Eukaryota; kingdom Metazoa; phylum Chordata; class Mammalia; order Rodentia; family Gliridae; genus Glis; species Glis glis. Next base: position 10,826 of record PVJS01008515.1, read on the forward strand.
GGAAAACAAGCAGGAGTAGCAATGCTTATATCAGACAAAACAGCCTTTAAGCTAAAACACATCAGAAGAGACAAAGAGGGTCACTTCTTACTAATAAAAGGAACAATCCAACAAGAAGATATAATGATAGTAAACATTTATGCCCCAAATGTGGGCGCACCCACATTCATAAAACAAAGTCTTTGGGACATCAGGTCCCAAATAGACCCAAACACAATAATATTGGGAGACTTCAACCCACCACTCACCCCACTAGATTGATCCTCTGGACAAAAGATGAATAAAGATTGCTCAGATCTAAAGAAAACTATAGACCAAATGGATCTAATAGACATATATAGATTATTTCAACCAGCAAGAACTGAATATACATTTTTCTCAACTGCCCACGGAACATTCTCCAAAATAGACCACATACTGGGTCACAAAGCAAGCACCATCAAATTCAAAAGATGTGATATAATTCCCTGCATATTCTCAGATCACAACAGAATGAAACTGGAAATTAATAACAGGAAGACCAAAGGTAATCACATAAGTACATGGAGACTGAATGATACACTCCTGAACGAGGACTGGATCAGAAAAGAAACAAGGGGAGAAATAAAAAAATTCGTGGAATTAAATGAAAATAGAGACATGACATATCAAAATCTGTGGGACACCTTGAAGGCGGTGTTAAGAGGAAAATTTATAGCACTGAGTGCCCACATAAGAAAAACAGAAAACATCCAAATAAATAACCTAATGAAACACCTCAAGGATCTTGAAAAACAGGAACAGTTGCAGCCCAAAGCCAGTAGAAGGCAGGAGATAACTAAAATCAGATCAGAAATTAATGAAATAGAAAATAAAAAAAAACAATACAAAGAATCAACAAAACAAGAAGCTGGTTCTTTGAGAAGATTAACAAGATTGACAAACCACTAGCTAACCTAACCAAAAGAAGGAGAGAATCAACTCAAATTACCAAAATCAGAAATGAAAAAGGGGACATGACCACAGATAGTGGAGAAATCCAGAGGATCATAAGAAGCTACTTTGAAAACTTATATTCCAATAAAATGGAAAACATGGAAGAGGTCGAAAGATTTCTAGACACATACAACCCAACTAAATTGAACCAAGAGGATATAGAAAAACTGAATCAATCAATAGCAAGCACAGAGATAGAAACAGCAATAAAAAGTCTTTCATCAAAACAAAGCCCAGGTCCAGATGGTTTTCCAGCCGAATTCTACAAAACCTTTACAGAAGAACTAAAACCAATACTTCACAAGCTATTCCGTGAAATTGAAAGAGATGGAATTCTTCCAAACTCTTTTTACGAGGCCAACATCACATTAATACCAAAGCCAAATAAAGATACCTCAAAGAAAGAAAATTACAGACCAATATCATTAATGAACATAGATGCAAAAATTCTAAATAAAATACTAGCCATGTGCATTCAAAACCATATTGAGGAAATTGTACACCATGACCAAGTTGGTTTCATCCCAGGAAAGCAAGGCTGGTTCAACATATGCAAAACAATACATGTTATCCACCACATAAATCGAACTAAAAAAAGAATCACATGATCATCTCAATAGATGCGGAAAAAAATTTGACAAAATTCAACACCCATTCATGTTAAGAACTCTAGAGAAAATCGGAATGGAAGGAACATACCTCAAAATCGTTAAGTCAATATATAAGAAACCCAAAGCCAACATCATATTGAACAGGGAAAAATTGCCAGAATTCCCGTTAAAATCAGGAACAAGACAAGGATGACCACTATCACCACTCCTTTTCAACATAGTCCTTGAAACTCTTGCCAGAGCAATAAGACAAGAGAAGGATATCAGAGGAATTCAAATAGGAAAATAACTAAAATTATCTTTATTTGCAGACAATATGATCCTATACCTAGAAGACCCAAAGAACTCACCCAAAAACCTACTAGAGCTGATTAACAAATTCAGCAAAGTAGCAGGATACAAGAGAAACCTAAAAAAATCAGTAGCTTTCATATATGCCAACCATGAAACTATTGAGAAAGAAATCCAGAAAACAATTCCATTCACAATAACTTCAAAACCAATCAAATACCTAGGAATAAACTTAACCAAAGAGGTAAAAGACCTTTACAATGAAAACTATAGAACACTGAAGAAAGAAATCGAAGAAGATCTTAGAAGATGGAAAGATCTCCCCTACTCTTGGATACGCAGAATAAATATTATCAAAATGGCCATCCTGCCAAAAATGATATACAGAGTCAATGCAATCCCTATCAAAATACCAGCATCATTTCTTGCAGATCTAGAAAAATCAGTCATTAATTTCATATGGAGAAACAAAAGACCCAGAATAGCCAAAGCAATTCTCAGCAATAAGAACCATGCAGGAGGCATTACAGTACCTGATTTCAAATTATACTACAGAGCTATAGTAATAAAATCAACCTGGTATTGGCACAAAAGCAAACACATAGACCAGTGGTACAGAATTGAAGATACAGAAACAAGTTCACAAACTTATAGCCAATTGATTTTCGACAAAGGTGCCAAACACATACATTGGAGAAAGGACAGTCTTTTCAACAAATGGTGCTGGGAAAACTGGTTATCTACCTGTAGAAAAATGGAGCTGAATCCTTACCTCTCACCCTGCACAAGAGCCAACTCGAGATGAATCAAAGACTTGGAAGTTAGACCAGAGACTGTGAAATTATTAGAAGAAGCCATAGGTCCAACAATCCAACATATAGGCACAGGTAGAAACTTCCTCAACAAGACCTCTAAAACACAGGAAATTAAAACAAGAATTAATAAGTGGGATTGCATTAAACTACAAAGCTTCTGCTCATCAAAGGAAACCATCAAGAGCTTAAAGAGAAAGCCTACGGAATGGGAAAAGATCTTTGCAAGCTATTCCTCTGACAGAGGTCTAATACTAGCATATACAAAGAACTTAAAAGACTTTACACTTAAAAAACAAATAACCCGATCAAGAAGTGGGCCACTGAAATGAATAGACACTTCACAAAAGAAGAGATACAAATGGCCAATAGGTACATGAAAAAATGTTCAATATCATTAGCAATCAGGGAGATACAAATCAAAACTACTCTAAGAATTCATCTGACCCCAATTAGAATGGCAATCATTAAGAAGTCAAACAACAACAAATGTTGGCGAGGATGTGGGGAAACTGGGATTCTTCTACACTGTTGGTGGGATTGCAAACTAGTTCAACCACTATGGAGATCAGTGTGGAGATTCCTCAGAAAACTGGGAATGGATCCACCGTATGATCCGGCTATACCACTACTGGGTATCATACCAAAGGGATTGAAACTAGAAAACTATAGTACTATATGCATACCCATGTTCATAGCAGCACAATTCAGTGGCCAAATTATGGAACCAGCCTAGATGTCCATCAACAGATGAATGGATTACAAAATTATGGGAAATACACACAATGGAATTCTACTCAGCAATAAAGAAGAACAAACTATCAGCATTCACAAGAAAATGGAAGTATCTGGAGAACATTATGTTAAGTGAGATTAGCCAATCACAAAAAGAGAAGGGTCATATATTTTCATTAATATGCGCAACCTAGGGAGTAGTGGGGACACAAAAGGGACTCCAATGACAACAGAGAACCCTCAGTGGTGCAAGGGAAGTGGTACAAGGGAAGGGGGAGGGCAAGAAAGAAGTGAATCTATGGAATTACTATCATAAACAATGTGTACATATGAGATTATATCAACATCATTCTCAGTACTACATGTGGGAGGGAGGCGAGGGGGGGGACATAAAGAGGTGTGTGCATGTATGTTAACACCAAACTGATACTCATTGTGATGTGAGACTACAATGCACCAATAAAAACATGTAAAAAAAAGACAAAAAATATTGTCCCTTTTCCTAGATTTGTTTTGACCCTCCGTCCAGGGGTAGGCTTCCGTTTTACCAGTGCCTCCCTGTATATAAGTTTTCTTGGCCGTGGTTGGGCCTACCGCAGTTTTGAGAACTGAAAAAGTGGCTCCAGTGTCTACCAGAAAGTCTATGTCTTTGCCCCCAATTTTTTTTTTTTTTGCGGTACCGGGGATTGAACGCAGGGGTGTTCTACCTCTGTGCTACACCCCTGGCCCTATTTTTTATACTTTATTTTGAAACTGTGTCTCACGAAGTTGCGGAAGGCCTCACTAAGTAGAGAGAGAGAGAGACAGGGAGAGAGAGAGAGCTGAGGCTGGCCACGAACCCGGATCCTCCGGTCTCCGCCTCCCAAAGTACTGGGATTACAAGCGTGCGCCACCACGCCCGGCTTTGCCCCCAACTTTTAAGGTTACCATGGACTCTTGGGCGCTTAAAGGAATAGAGCCCCAGCCCCGTCATTGCTCTCCCAGGTGGAGGACTGCTTGGCTGGTTTTTCTGTTGGGGCATTCATTCTTCCAATGTCCTTTTTCCTTACAATAGGCGCACTGATCTTTGTCAAGGGGTTGTCGAGTCCTGGAGCCAGGGGCCTGCCTAGTAGGATGCTCTCTGGCTCACAGCCCTTCCATTGCTGTCACCAATATTTTGGAGATGTTTTTAGTCTGTCTCTCATCTGGACTCTCCCTATTATTGTAGACCTTTTGGGCCATCTCTACTAGCTTGGAGATGAGCTTCCACTCAAACCCTTCCTGTCTCTGTAACTTTCTCCTAATATCGGTGGCCGACTGAGATATGAAAGCGATATTTAGGGCACGCCTGTTTATGGGATCCTCCAGATTAATTGGAGTGTATTCTCAATAAGCCTCCATGAGGCCCTCTAGGAAAGCTGAAGGGTTCTCGTCTGGCCCTTGCATTACCTTGCTTACCTTGGAAAGGTTGGTAGGCTTTCTGACTGCTGCCCTGAGGTATGCCAGGAGAGTCTGGCGATAGGTTAGGAGAGCTCCTTACCTGCAGTGGTGTTGGGGTCCCTTTTAGGGTGAGCAGAAGGGAAGATATGTTCTATATGGTCTGGATCCTCAGGAGGCTGTCCGTCCAGTCCCTCCACAGTCTTGGCTTACTCCCTTTTTATTCAGTCTCTCTCTTCAGCTATAAAGAGTCTGGAGGAGCTGCTGGCAGTCATCCCAAGTGGGCTGGTGGGTGTAAAACACAGTCTTGAGCAGGGAGATGAGATCTTGGGGTTTTTCAGAGAAAGAAGCATTTTGGGTCTTCCAGTTATAGAGGTCAGAGGTGGAAAAAGGGACATAGACCATAAACAGTGCTTCCCAGGTGCCAGACACTGGAGGTTCCTGCCAGAGAGGGAGAAGAGGGACTGAAGTATCAGGAGCCTCCTGTCTCCCATAGGTTAGGCCCTGGCAGGCGTGTGGTGGGCTGAAACTAGTTTCTGCATCAGCATTTTCAGGAGCTGTAGGGGGTAAAGGGTCATGAGGAGGAGGAGGTGGCAATAAAGGGGGATCGTCTTCTTCGGTTTCTTGAAGAATCGGCTTCCTCGGTTTAGTGGGGGCTTTTTGAGCTGCTAGGACCTTAGTGGAAGGAGAAAAAGCGTTAGAGGGAGGAGACTTCAAAAGGGTCCGCATGCATTGCTTTAGCCACCGAGGTTTTTCCTGCACTAGTTCCTCCCAGACAAGAATGTATATTATTTGGTCCAGGTGGCTGGGTTTTCCAGAGATTACTTCATGCACCCTAAAAATGATCTGTATGCTGAACGTCCCCTCTGCCGGCCACCCAACATTAAAGGCGGGCCAGTGTAGCTAACACAGCCTTTGCAGAACATGAGGGTTCACGGTTTCACCACAATCGGCCGCTTTCTGTTGGAAAGACTTAAAGTGGTTAAGGACACATTGGTGGGGAGTGGGACTAGAGGTAGTTTTTCCCATCGTGTAGGAGAGGTTTTTGGATAGATGCAAAGCAAGAGATCTAATGGACACACATACACACACACACACACACAGGGGTCAGACTAAGATTAGACAAAAGAAGGTTCACTGGCTTTTTTGAACAGATTCCAGATGGGCTGGGGATGTCTCCCCTATACCCCAGCCTGGGTAGTATGTGCCGTGTCCGACTTCCACCAAGGCCTTTCCAGTTCCCCAGGGCGCCCAGACTTAATGTACCTATGGAGGTTCTGGATCCAGGCGACTCTCGGGACTTTCAGCAGAGCGTTGGTAAGATGGAGAACAGGGAAGGCCCGTTCAGTTTGCAACTCCAGGGTCGAGGAACGTCTCTCGATGCCCACCCCCTAGAGAGCTAATCCATTGGGTTCACCGTCCTCCACCCTCCAAGGCAGAGCCGAGGGTCTTTTTGGGATCCCCGATGAGCCCTCAAATGTTGTAGGGGAGTAGCCGAGAGAGACCACTCAAAGCTAGAGTCCAAATCAAAGAGTCATTTATTCTCAGCCACGGGCTGTCTCCCCTAAACAGGAGGCAGCCCCGTTCAGCAGGTGTAAGGAGGTTATATAGCCCAAATCACTGAATTTCATTAGCTCCAGGTGGGGTTGAGCAAACAATTACAGACATTAAATCTGGCAGTTACAAGGGTTATCTATCCCTGGAATCTGGGATAATTAGGAGGTCTGGTATTTGCCTACAGGTCACATTGGTATTTACCTAGAGGTCACATTCTGGGAACTATAGGTTTTTTTTTTTTTCTTCTGGGGACTTTCCATTTACTTAATCATTTAACCTAAGATGGCGTGGATTTTACAAAATGGAGTCAGTCAAACTATTTCACCTATTCCAAAATAAAAGATAAAATAGGCTGGGAGTGTAGCTAGGAGGTAGAATGCCTCTGGGTTCCACCTCCAGTACCAAAAAATAAAAAATAAAAAAAATGTGGAAGAGAGAGGCAGTAGAAGAGGTCAGAGTGATTCTATGCAAGACAGACTTGACCAGCATTGCTGCCTTTGAAGATGAAAGGGGGCATAAAGCCAAGGCTCCTAGCCGGCTTCCTCTTAAAAACTGGAAAAGAGCTGGATGTGGTAGCACATACCTGTAATCCCAGCACTTGGGAGGCTGAGACAGGAGGATCACAGGTTTGAGGCCAGCCTCAGTAACTCAGTGAGACTGAGACTCTCAGCAACTTAGCAAGACCCTGCTTAAAAAAAGGACAACAACAAAAACAAAAATCTAAAAAATGGCTGGAGGTGTAGCTCAGAAGTAGTCACCCCTCGGTTCAATCCCCAGCAGCAAAATAAATAAGTAAATAATTGAAACTGGAAAAGGCAGGAACATGGGTCCTCTCTTAGAAGGAAGCTCCTGTGGACACCTTGGTTTTTTTTAGCACAGTGAGACTCATTTGGGGCTTCTGACCTCCAGAACTGAAAAATAATAAATTTGTATTTTTGTAAGCCAATACATTTAGAGAAATCTCTCAAAGCAGTCACAAGTAAATAATAGAACTGCTAATGTCAGAAAAGGAAGACTTCAACCTGGCTAATTTTAGAGTAATCAGGAGTAAGAACTTGAAACTTTAAAATGGACATATTTAAGGAAGATATTAGAAAAATAAGAGTAATTTGACACATACAATACTTTCAAAATTGGCTGCTAATGTGTTGCCGCTGGAGGCAGAGGATGGTACATTAAATAGAGGAGAGATTCTTGGTGCAGAGACCATTTCTGCTTTTGTTCAGTGGTGTATAGTTGGAGGCCAGCTAAGCCTTTCAATCATATTATTTGTGCTTTGTTTCCCTTTATTAAAAGAAAACTTACTAAAATGATGTGTATGCCCATTAGAGTATGTTGAATTCAATCAACATAGCCTGATTTAGAATTTCAATTTCACTGGCAGTATCAGAAAGTTCACCTGTGTAAGCAGTTTCCCCTGGGGAAGGCTGTCTTCCCGTGTAATTTGATTTCCATAGTTACACAGAATGAGAACCTGGCCCCTGGGAAACAAGGTATTGATCTGCTAAGAATCTACCTTATTCTTATTCATAAAAGCTGTTTTCAGTTGCAAGCATGTAAGGGTCTGAAATATCACCCTATTCTAAAGGAATACTAAGACTTGGAGTGACAGTTGTTACCCTAACTTTGGCGAGGTGGCCATACATTTAATTTTTATCATATTTTGCAAAAAATAATATTAACCATAGGGAAGTCAACAAGTCTCTGGCTTTGACCAGAGGCCCTGACTTTCATATACTGTACATCTTAAATGGTTGTATCTCCTTTTGACTCGTTGGTCTGAGGTAGAAATAAAAGAAAGATAGAAAGGAGGCATAAAGGAAGGGTGAAGAAAATATAAAAGCCACGCCAGGCGAGGTGGCGCACGCTTGTAATCCCAGTACTTGGGAGGCTGAGACTGGAGGATCCGGGTTCGCAGCCAGCCTCAGCTACTTGGTGAGGTCCTCTGCAACTTAGCGAGACCCTGTTTCAAAATAAAGAATAAAAAATAGGGCTGGGTGTGTAGCTCGGAGGTAAAATGCCCCTGGGTTCAATCCCTAGTACCAAAAAAAAATATATATATATATATATATATATATATGAATATAAAAGCCTTGTGCTAAAGTTCCCCATGCCTTCACTCTTCAAGTCAGGCCTGTTACCCCCAGATTTCTGGGAAATTTCTAACTCTTTACTCATTCACTTATGATGATTACCTTAAGCACTGTTAATTATCTCATCAATGAATAGTTTAAGCTGAAGAGATATCTATTAAATAGACAATGGAGACAACGTCAAGGACCTGGAAGGTGACCAGAGTCCCACAAACTGTCTATGGTCACCAGGCTGATGTCATTCTTCCCGCACCTATGCCTCTTCCTTTAAATGCAGAGCTGTGAACCTCCAAAATGTCTGCTCTTTCTCTCTCTTGAATGTGGATTCCTTGCTTTCCTAAGTAAATCTCTGTGCTTCTACTAACATGTGTTGAACTTTTTCTTTTTTTTTTTTTCTGTACTGGAGGCTGAACCCAGGGGCATTTTACCTCCAAGCTATACCCCCAGCCCTTTTGTTTTTTATTTTGTTTTATTTTATTTTTTTGGCAGTACTGGGGATTGAACCCAGGGGCATTCTACCTCCGAGCTACACACCCAGCCCTATTTTTTATTCTTTATTTTGAAACATGGTCTCACTAAGTTGCAGAGGGCCTCAATAAGTAGCTGAGTCTGGCTGCGAACCCGGATCTTCCAGTCTCAGCCTCCCAAGTACTGGGATTACAAGCATGTGCCACCACGCTCGGCTTTATTTTGTTTTATTTTTATTTTGAGACAGAGTCTTGCTAAGTTGCTGAGGGTCTCGTTAAGTTGTCAAGGCTGTCCTTGAACTTACAAACCTCCTGTCTCAGCCTACCAAGTACTGGGATTACAATTGTGCACCATAACACCCAGATGCTATAATTCTTTTCCATCATGTATGTCAAGGACCCCACTGGCCTTGAGTTGAGTTCCCCCTTCTCTCTGGGAACTCCTTGGACCCTCTTTCAGAGATATCTCTTCTCCCATGACAGGTATTTATTTATTGTACTGGGGACGTTCTACCTTCACAAAACACCCCCAGCCCATTTCATTTTTTATTTTGAAGCAGGGTTTTGCTAAGGTTACTGAGGGCCTCACTAAGTTGCTGAGGCTGGTCTCGAACCTGTGATCTTCCTGTTTCAGCCTCCCAAGTGCTGGGATTACAGGCATGCTCCTGGCATTCAGTTTGACAGGTCTTTTTTACTCTTACTTATCCACAAAAGGGCAGGAGAAGGGGGGAGGATAGCACTTTGAGAATGTCGTGTGTGTGTGTGTGTGTGTGTGTGTGTGTGTGTGTGTGTGTGTTACTGAGGATTGAACCCAGGGGCATTCTATCTTCGAGCCACATTCCCAGCCCTGTTTTTTTATTTTTATTTTGAAGCAGAGTTGATGAGAGTCTCACTACTTGCTGAGATTGTCCTCGAACCTGCAATTCTGTTTCAGCCTCCCAAGTACTGGGATTACAGATATGTGCCACCACACCTGGCTGTCTTTGAGGAGACAGAATGATTACAGAAGAGTTTGTGAGCTCAGAGACTTTATAGTAAATCCTACACAATTCCCAACCTCTGCAGAGATTTGTTTTTGAATTGTTAAATTTTATGCTGTACAAAATGCTTAGTCTCTTCCTTTCTTTTCTTTTATTCTCTTATCAAAACACTCCTTGGGAAGCTTTCTCAGTAACATACTACTTGCCCATACACCCAACACTGACATTCCAAACAGTATTGTGTTAATTCAGTGAGAGCAATACGTACAAGCAATTGCTTCAAGTTTCCTTCTATATATATACATATATTTTTTTTTGGTGGTACCGGGGATTGAACCCAGAGGCATTCTACCTCCAAGCTACACCACTGGCCCTATTTTTTATCCTTTATTTTGAAACTGGGTCTCATGAAGTTGCGGAGGGCCTCACTAAGTAGCTGAGGATGGCTGTGAACCTGGATCCTCTGGTCTCCGCCTCCCAAGTACTGGGATTACAAGCGTGTGCCACCATACCCGGCTTTCCTTCTATATTTTTAAACCAAGGGAGGTGCTTCCAGCTTTGTTAATGCAGTGCCATGTCAATATGTGTGAACATTATTCTTTGGAAAAACTCAACCATGAAATCCCCTCTGGCAGGTGAGAGAAGCCTGTAGGTGGTTTCTAGAACCCAAAGAAATAGGGCAGGTTGGACTGATGGGCTTTATTAAGGAATAAGTACTGTTAAGGAGGATTTTACTGTATAGAGAGAGAGCACGAACTCCTAGGCATTTTGCAAACAAGCAAACTGGTGTAGGGAAAGCATGACATCCTGGCATGGCAGAAGCTCATTTCTACCATCTCTCTATAGTCCACACCTGGAATCATCTAATTTTTATTATCAAGACCTCTAATTTCTAGCCAGATTCTCTTGATATGTGGGTCAATCTGCAGCCATATTTTCTACTTTGCTTAATTTTAGCAATTTCCCTTTCTTCTTATAATATTGATTAGTAATATATTCCAACTCAGGTGTTACAATTGCTTGAATAACTTTACCTTTAAGTTTATAGCTTGTCTCATTTTAGTTTTTTTGATGTAAGTGCAGGTATTATTATTATTATTATTATTATTTTTGCGGTATTGGGGATTGAACCTAGGGGCATTCTACCTCCGAGCTCCACCCCCAGCTCTGTTTTTTATTCTTTCTTTCTTTCTTTCTTTCTTTCTTTTTTCAGAACTGGGGATTGAACCCAGGGGCATTCTACCTCTGAGCTACACCCCCAGCCCTATTTTTTATACTTTATTTTGAAACAGGGTCTCACTAAGTTGCGGAGGGCCTCACTAAGTAGCTGAGGCTGGCCGCGAACCCGGATCTTTCGGTCTCAACCTCCCAAGTACTGGGATTACAAGCGTGCGCCACCACGCCCGGCCGTAAGTGCCGGTATTATAATCAGCTTACCAAGAACAACTTAAAAAAAAAGGCAACTTCATGTTTCATGCAGCTTCTCCTCAAGATATCAGTTTGATATGACTTTCCCAGAAAGCAAGCTCTCTGCTTCTAACCCTTTTTTTAAGGGAAGGCTTTCTATGTAACAATCACACAAAAACAAGTAATCATAAAATATCCTGTTGTACTGTAATACTAAAGGCAGAGGGAATGTGAGAGGAAAGGGTTACAAATTTTCATGTTCTAGCTATGTGCAGTAAATAATTTTTCTGAATTATATTTCTTTACATCTTTTAGTCAAATAATATTGAGAATTGCATTATTTTCTCAGAAAAATGAACCAAACCCTCTAAAAAAAGTTTCACACACACACACACACACAAAAAAAAAAACAATAGCAAGAATAAATTCAACCTCAATTTCGCTATGTTCAGTGTTAGGTCCTTGAGGTTCTCGATTGATGATAAACCTATGTATATTACTTGTTAAATGTGTATTGATTTCAGCTTTATGGTAAGAATCATTGCCTGATGGAAAAATAATAGCTGTGAAATGATAAAAAGAAAAAGCAATATAACATTCATTTTAAGGATATTAATGGGAATACAATGACTATAATAAGTTCCTCTTGTAATAGAGTTGACTAGCAATAATAAGAATGTAGAAAATATTGGATAAAGAACACAATATTAACCACTTCTTCATAAAAAGCCTTATAACATATAGTTTCAGCAGGCTTCACTGTCCCCCAGCTCTTTGTATATATAATTTTTATTCACACAAACCATTGTATTATTTACAAATACTTCATAGTATTATAGTGATGAAGAATGTAGCAAGAAAATATTAACTCCTCTCCATCTCCCCTGAGATCAATGGCTGCACACACATTCTTTGTCAGAGATGCACGGAATCCATTTTTCAGCACCAAGATAACAGCTCCCTACATCACTATTCTCTTACTTGATTAGGGGCAAAATGTCACCCTTGCTGAAAGCAAACCACTGCTTTTCACAGCAATCAAATGATGAAAATTTCACTGTATAGATAAAAATTATTAATGGATTTTCATAGAAAAAACTGAGTTAAGAATTGGGAAAACCTGAAAGAATCTAGGACAAACCTAATTTTATGATTCATTTAACAATAATAATTTAAATGCATTGTGAAGTCCTGTTTCTCACAATTATTATTATTATTATTATTATCATTTTTTGTGGTACTGGGGATTGCACCCGGGGACATTCTATCTCCAAGCTACACCCCCAGCCCTATTTTATTGTTTTTATTTTGAAACAGGGTCTCGCTAGGTTGATGAGAGTCTCACTACTTGCTGAGGCTGTCCTTGAACCTGCGATTCTCCTATCTCAGCCTCCCAAGTACTGGGATTGTAAGCGTGCACCACCACGCTCGGCTTCTCACAGATATTATTTTTAATAAATCCTTCAGTAATTATTAGACTACCTTTGACACTGAACTAATGGGCACTGACTTAATGGATGTGGTCCTCTCCCATTTTCTTTTGTTCCCTTAAGGCTTCCCCAATAGCACTACTGGATGCCAGGCCACCATTGCCCCACAGACAGTCATCCCAATAGAACCGGGGCACTAAAGCAGCAACTTCCTGGTTTTGTTTATTTGCTTGCTTGCTTTTTAAGTTCAAAATTTCAGGGCCAAGGCCAAGGCGGAAAGATTTAAAAGGTACTTGATAAATGAGTATTCTGCCCCTGCCTTTCTATATTCTGTTAAAAAAAATTATTCAGGGGCTGGGGGTATATAACTCATTGGTGGAACACTTGCTTAACATGAGTGAGGCACAGAGTTCCATGCCCAGCATCATGGGAAAAAATTATTCAATAACACTCATTAATGCATGGTAAGGAAGACTTTATTCTAGATAATCATGATAGGAATAAGGACCACCACAAGATGATTTTGGAGTGGAAGAAAGAGATTGGCCTTGAACCTGCGATCCTCCTGTCTCAGTCTCCCAAGTACTGACATTACAGGCATGTGTCACCACACCCAGTAGGAAACCCTGTTTCAAAAAAAAAAAAAAGATAGGGCTGGGGGTGTAGCTCGGAGGTAGACTGCCCCTGGTTTTAGTCCCCAGTACCAAACCAAACCAAACCAAACCAAACCAAACCAAACCAAAAACCCCAAGATTACTGTGAAATGTGAATTTCCCTAAACTAATCAACAGATAGGTGCATTTTGTGTGTGTGGGGAGAGGGGTCAGGCTGCTGGGGATCAGACCCAGGTACTTGCATGCAAGCGTTCTACCACAGAGCTACACCCACAGCCTCCATTGCTTCTTATGCTAAGGACTGAGCCTCTCTTGAAGTTTAAGGAAATTTCTCAGATGTCATGTCATGATATCATTGTGTGTGTACGTCCTAGTAAAGCCCCTTCACCTGCACCTCTTGGCTGAGCCTCTGTTGCTTCATCTCTGTCTCCAGGAGATGGCCCACAAAACAGCCTCTGCAGAACGATTGCATTGCTTATGAAGAAATGGTATTATGGAGCTGCTATGGACTGCACTGTGCAGTCCATCTCCACCAACATTCATATGTCGAAGCCCCAAACCCTTATGTGATGATATTTGCAGATGGGGCCTTTGGGAATAATTAGGTTTAGATGAGGTTATAAGGGTGAGGACCACGTGATGAATTAGTGCCCCTATAAGAAGAGATGCCAGAACTCTCTCTCTTTCTGCCAGAATCTGATCATACGGGCACCTTGACCTTAGACTTCCAGCATCCAGAATTGTGAGACGAGATAAGTTTCTATTGTTTAAGCTGCCTGGTCTGTGGTATTTTGTTATGGAAGTCTGAGTTGACTAAGACAGAAGCATTGTAGCATGAAGATGTTTTCTGAATGTCAAGTAGTTATTGACTTTTAGTCTACTGGAATGCGCTACGATGAACATGAACTACTGCTTCTAAGCACTTGTATGTCACCATGTCGGTGCTGGAGCTGGATCTAGTCACAAGGTGTCATTGTTACCACTTATGAGAGCATCATTTAGCAGAGCTAGGCACACATGGCTGAGAACCTCTCGACGCTAATTCAGAGATTGGGAAGTCTCATATCCTTCTCTGTTGGGGTTGTGCTTTTACAATTTGTACAGATCACAACATTTCCCTGTGTCTTGTGTAAGAATAATTCTGTATCCCTAATTAGTGTTTCATACGTAGAACTCAAGATTTTAAAATCTTTTTAAAAATCAGTCTAATGCTTACAATTTGTTTTTGTTTTTGTGGCACTAGAGATTGAACTCAGGAGCATTCTACCTCTGAGCTGTACCCCTAGCCCTATTTTCTTTTTTATTTTGAAACAGGGTCTCACTAAGTTGCTGAGTGCCTCACTAAGTTGCTGAAGCTGGCCAAGAACCTGCAATATTCCTGTCTCAGCCTCCCAAATACTGGGATTACAGGTGTGTGCCAGCATGCCCAGTTTAATGCTTACAGTTTTTTTGTTTTGTTTTGTTTTTTGCGGGACTGGGGATTGAACCCCGGGGCATTCTACCTCCGAGCTCCACCCCGAGACCTATTTTTTTATTCTTTATTTTGAAACAGGGTCTCACTAAGTTGCGGAGGACCTCACTAAATAGCTGAGGCTGTCCGTGAACCTGGATCCTCCTGTCTCAGCCTCCCAAATACTGGGATTACAAGTGTGCGCCACCATGCCCGGCTTAATGCTTACCATTTAAAACATCTACCACAGCAATGGCAGATTATAGCAATACCTTCTTGGGAAGTATAGTGTTGAGAACCTTCAGGGGGTTCAGACTAGATGATTCAAGTAATTCCAGATCAGTCAATGGCTTGAGTTGAGTGGGAAGGCATATACAGGAGAGAAACCATTTGAGTGATTTAAGCCATTCCTAAACCAAAAGCATGTATTTTTAGACCTGCCTTCGGGGGAAAATCACATTAACTAATAAATTATTGGGACTGTGCTATATATTCAGAATTAGGGAATGTGTGCATGAAAGTAATGTCTGGAAATTATGTTTGAAGACTTATAAGGACAGCAGTCTTTCTTCAAGTACAAGTTCTCTGTATATGAAATGAAATTCCAGCACATGTGGCTTTGTTTCTTTTCTTTTTCTTTTTGGAACTGGGATTGAACCCACAGCATTCTACCTCTGAGCTATACCCCCAGCCCTTTTTAATTTTTTTTTGTCTTGAATCAGGATCTCACTAAGTTTCTGTGGCTGGCCTCAAACCTGAGATCCTCCTGTCTCAGCCTACCAAGTACTGGGATTTCAGGTGTGTGCCCCTGCAACTGGCTACTTGATTTCATTTCTGTATGTGTTTTGGTAAGCATAAAATATTATTTCCAGAATAGGTGAATAATTATTGGAGGACAATTAAAAAAGAGATAATTAGAGATAAAAAAGAAGAAAATGATAAAAGTATTGATGGCAGATTAGGAGAACAAGATTTTAGAAATCGTGAGTTAGAGAAACCAGGTTGGGAAAAAAAATTCCAAACCTCCAAATCATCCTGTTACATCTGCTAAAACAAAAGAACTAAGATTCCTCCGGAGGAGCAAGGGAATTGGGGACCTCCTTCAGGCCTATGGCAGGGTTCTGGGGACAACAGTAGAGAGTCTAGGTAGCAAAAGCAAGAAAGCTTTAAGTTTTGGATGAAGAAGCAGACACACAAAAAAAGATCTTTTAGGATGGGTATTATCCATAGAAAAGTCAAACTGCAAATCTAAAAATTTCTATTAAGCTGGAAATGGAAATCAAATTAATTGTCTGGTATCCATTATTACTTGTTTAAAATGTTTTTAGACCCAATCTCAAACCCATCCCCTACATAATAGATCAAATGACAGGGAAAGAAAGACCATATTTCGTAGGATGTTTTTATGTCTTCTTGGGTTCATAATCTCATATCTGAAATCCTTAGGTTTCTCTCTCTCTCTCTCTCTCTCTCTCTCTCTCTCTCTCTCTCTCACACACACACACACACACACACACACACGAGTGATACCCACAGAATTCAGGAAAGTAACCCATAGTCAAGCATACTAATGTTTCTCAGCAAAATGTAAGTATCCACGCAAAGTGGAATGAAGATTACAAACATCCCTCCGATCAGAAGAGGATTTGTTGTTAAATGAGTCCAGCTTGGGACAGGGTTTAGTGCCAAGTGACTTATGAATAATGCTTTTGTTTTACGAGATTTTCAGATTTCAGGTGTATGATTGTGGGATTATGAATTTATATTACTATTTTAAAAGCCTAAATTCAGTTTTGGTTAAGAACCATGGAGTTGTGCCAAGTTACACTTTTTCTACTATCACTGAGGTCACAGAATCTGGTGTGTACCGAGAGTGGAGTGCAAGGGCGCTGATGCAGCATTGCTCATGTTGTTGTGAAGGCACTGTCCCAGAGTGACCACAGGTGCAGAACCATGAGGACAATCTTGTGATGGTGATCAAAAGGACACGTTCAAACTTCCCACACTTCTTTTCAAATATCTCTGTCTTTGGTGAAGTTGAGGAAGTAAGAATCCTATTAGAACACAGTTTGGGCTAGGTGTGGTGGTGCACACCTATAATCCCAGTACTTGGGAGGCCGAGACAGGAGGATCAGAGGTTCTAGGACAGCCTCAGAAACTTAGCAAGACTGTTTCCAAATAAAAAATAAAATAGGGCTGGGAGTGTAGCTCCGGAGGTAGAATGCCCCTGGGTTCAATCCTTAGTACCACAAACAAACAAATAAACAAACAAACAAATAAATAAATTTTGGGACCCCACAGATGGCCAGGGGATTCTCTGGCCTGCTTAGCCTATTCATTCCAGGATGCGAACTCATTCCATCAAACTCTAGTTTGCCCTCAAACAGTGAAGAACAGGTTCTGCTTAGGTGTTGTGTGTGTGTGTGTGTGTGTGTGTGTGTGTGTGTGGTACTGGGGATTGAACCCATTCTACCTCTGAGCTTTACCCCCAGCCCTATTTTCTTTTTTATTTTGAAGTAGGGTCTCCTTAGGTTGATGAGAGTCTCACTACTTGCTGAGGCTGTCCTCCAACCTGCAATCTTCCTGTCTCAGCCTCCCAAGTACTGGGATAACAGGCGTACGCCACCATGCCTGGCTCTGCTTAAGTCTTATGATGAATTATATACAACATTTTTTTCTTTTTTCTTTTTTGATCTGTCAGTAGCATATTCATATTCTCTCTCTCTCTCTCTCTCTCTCTCTTTCTCTCTCTCTCAGCAAGAGTCCAGCTTTGCTGCTAGAAAAGAGGTTGCACTGGCTATTCTAAAAGTCTACTAGGAACAAATATGCCCTGTGACTATAAGGCCCTTTATTGCTTTGAAAGCTGCGACCAGCCTGCAATTATGTTAGCATGCACCAATATCAAAACAAAAGAAAAATAAACACCAAGACCAAACTATAGTAAACCTAGATATGTAAAGCAGAGCCATTTCAGGAAAAGTGGACAAACTGAGCAAAACAGAGAAGAAGAAAATAGCAAGCACAGAGCATGTGGGGAAAATAGACGACAACCTCCCAGAGTAAATATATATTGGCTGATAACCGGAAACAAACCTGAAGGAGTACCGTGGGACCATGCACAGGCTAATGTGCTCCCACCTGTTATCTTTCTGACCTTCATGCCAAGTGTGGGGGGAATAATAACAATAGGAATAGCATTTATGCACAGAACAGTTTTTATGTGCCAGGTCTTGTCTAGGTGATATATGTGAAGTAGATTATTTACTTCCTGCAGCAACCCTAGGATGAGGGTACTATTACTGCTATGTTTAATGCTGATGCTCAAAGCAACTAAGGCTGAGAGCAGTTAAGTAAATGTGCCCAAATTTACAGAGCTAGGCAAGAGTGGAGGTGAGATTTAAGCCCAGCCTGTTCACACTCTTTTATTTGATTTTTTTCCCAGGTACTGGGGATTGTATCCAGGGGTGTTCTACCTTCAAGCCACACCCCCAGCCCTTTTTATTTTTATTTATTTATGGTACTGGAGATTGAACCCAGGGGCATTCTACCCCCGAGCTATACCTTCAGCACTTTTTATTTCTTATTTTGAAACAGGGTCTCACTAAGTTTCTGAGGCTGACCTTAAACCTGCCACCCTCCTGTCTTACCCCACAAGTCCTGGGATTGTAGATATGCACCACCACACCTGGCTTTTATTTTTTATTTTGAAATAGGGTCTCACTAAGTTTCTGAGACCATCCCTAAGTTGCTGAGGCTGGCCTCAAACCTGTGATTTTCCTGTTTTAGCTTCCCAAGTGTAATGGTGGCCTGCTTCCTACCCTGGCTGCTAACAGATGATCTATTTCAAAACTGACATTTTCCTCCTGCCCCTCTCCTTCTCCCATCGTTAACAAGTAACAGGCTCTTATCAGTTAACTGACCAAAGGAGTCAAAATTAGGCACCTGGTGCCTATGAATCTGAGGAAGAACCAACTCAAGAATGACTTAGACATGAATTGTGTCTCTTCTGACAAGCCCACATGACCCTGAAGAGCTAACTCTTAAAGGGGACTTGATTCTTTTGTTCGGGGAGAATCCAGGGTTTGATTTTGAACTCTGGCTTTCTCTGGTTTGCTAGTAAATCAATACATTTCTTTTTCCTTCTTCCCAAAGACTTGTCCCAATTATTTGATTCGGCAAATTGGAGCAGGTACCGGAATTCAGTTACGCAAGTATTGGGATTATGGGCATGCACCACTGAGCCCTTGCAGCAGTCCCCACTCTTAACCACCATCACATACCAGTGGCCATGTGGGTACGAGGCTCAAACAAGAGGAAGAATCAAAAGTCATCAGAAGCTGAGCATGGAGGCACATACCTGTAATCCCAGTACTTGGGAAGCTGAGACAGGAGAATTGCAGGTTGGAGGCCAGCCTCAGCAACTTAATGAGACCCTCAGAAACCCAGCAAGACCCTGTTTCACCTGAGGGTGTAGCTTAGAGGTAGAACACCCCTGAGTTCAATCCCCAGTACCCCCTTACACACACACACACACATGAAGTGGGTGTGGGGGTCAAAAGTCATCAGAAGGAAAGCAGTGGTACTATTAGCAAAGTGTGGAACCAGGCTGAAGAGGAAGTGAGGCTGTGTAGTGGACAAATTGGCTGTGGCCTAGTGTCCAAACTCCCTTGAGCAGATGTAGCTCTTAGGTCTTCTTTGGGGGTCTTTTCCACTCAGAACCTCAGTCTATGTAGTGCTAGTGCACCTGCCTCAGTCAGCCTGTGGTGTGTGGAGTCCCCTCTGAGCCAGTGATCCCATCCTGGCCAGGCCTTCCATCCCCTGGCTCCTGTGAGTGGGTTACTGATGGGTTACTGACCCAGAGAGTCCTACGCACGAGGAATCTTTTGCTGAGGTTTCTAGGAGGGAGGCAGATGTTCTTGCCTGCTGTGTTTAGAGCTCAGTGATTGTTAAATCTGGAGCTGCTGCAGATTTAACCTGCTCTGACCTGGAGCCTGTACCTGGTACCACAAGGTGCCTGAAGGCCAAGCTCCAAAGGCAAGGTTTGAGCCTTCAACCCAGTCGTGACCAAACTCACTCGCTCTTACTCAAAGTTTCAAATGTGTGAGCCAGTAAATTCCCTTTGAGAGACACTTACTTTATTACTCCAGAAACAAAGTACTGGGCTTGGGGCTGAGTGACTCAGTGTCAGAGTGCTTGCCTAGCATTCACAGAGGTCCTGCGTTCCATCCTTGGCACTGAAAAAAAAAAGTACTAACAATTACAGTGTAGAACTTTGGAAAAGAAACCAGTTTAATTTGAATAAATTATGTCTAAGGTTGTTAGGAGAATAGTAACTTTAGATGTTCCAGATGTACTTGAAAATGTAAACTAAAATGCAGGGTCATCTGTAGACACATCTGTTCAGGGGCTCCTCCGTTAACAGGTAAAGTTGATGATAAGGAGCTAATTGAGTGAGAAGTGTGGGTAAGCTCTGTAACCAAGGTAGTTGTGCAGTTGAGTGGGAAATTGGAGACAGAGGATTGCTCTTAATATTTTCCTGGTATATGTACCACATCAATACAATTGTCTTATTGCATTTCTCTAAAGTATAAATTTATCCTTGAATAATATATTTAATGCTTAAAAATCTTTAATAAATAATCCTATTATACTTCTCTGCCACAACAATATGTATAAAAATTGAATCTGAAGTGTTTTTATTTTCTATGATTGTAGGGCTGAATGCTAATAATGGTTTTCTGGATTGAGGTATCATTACAGTTATTTAAAGTACCAATTTACCCAAACAGCATACATATATTATGATTTGATAAATTATCAACATAAAGCATTTTGGAAATACATGTGGAGACAGAGGAAATTCATGTGCTTGTCACCTCTATGCCAGGTGCAGGAGTAATAATGATAATAATAGCAGTAATACAGTAATAGTTCGTGTATATGGGCATTCAGTATGTACAAGGTATTGTTTAAGTCTTTTTTATGTTAGTTTACTTATTCTTCACAGCAACACCTCAATGTGGTGACTCTTTCTACTCACATTTTAAGTCCATCTATAGATAACTATTACTTACTATTTTTTTTGTGGTACTGGGGATTGAGCCCAGGGGCATTCTACCTCCAAGCTACACCCCCATCCCTATTTTTTATACTTTATTTTGAGACCAGGTCTCACTAAGTTGTGGAGGGCCTCACTAAGTAGCTGAGGCTGGCCGCGAACCCGGATCCTCCGGTCTTAGCCTCTCAAGTACTGGGATTACAAGCATGCGCCACCATGCCCAGCTTGCTTACCATTTCTTAACGCAAGAAGAAGCTAGGATTACCAGCATCGATTCTATTCTTTTTAATTAATTAATTTTCATGGTACTACGGATTGAACCCAGGGGCATTCTACCTCCAAGCCACACCCCCAGTCCTATTTTTTATTTTTATTTTGAAACAAGGTCTCACTAGGTTTGATAAGAGTCTCATTACTTGCTGAGGCTGTACTTAAAGATCCTCCTGTCTCAGCCTCCCGAGTACTGGGATAGCAAGTGTGCGCCACCACACCAGGCTCTTTTTATTTTATTTTATTTTGTTTTATTTTATTTATTATTTTGTGTACTGGGGATTGATCCTAGGAACATTCTTTATTGTGAGTTTTGAAGATAATATCTCTTTTTTATTATTACTATTATTATTTTTTATTATTTTATTAGTGCATTGCAATCATACATCTTGAAGGATTTCAGGGTGGTTGACGTATACATGCACTCATTGGTCAATTAGCCCCCCCAATTCCCACCCCCCTGCATCCCCCCTCCCTTCTTCCCATTTTCAGCATAGTAGTTGACTTTGATATCTTTGTGTATGTCCATCCTGTGCACGGGTTTGTTTCCCTCTCCTTCCCTCCCGTCTCCCCCAGTTAGTTTGCCTTCTTTGCTCATCTGAGGTTTTCTCTCTTTGTTTGGAGTCCCTCCTGTGCGGGGTCGTGGCTCATCCTCCCATGACCTCAGCTCTGGGGTACTCCAGGGTGGGGCTGGGGACTCACCTGCCCTGCGTCCCCAGCGCTGGGGGTCCCCAGGAGCATTCTACTTCAGAGCTACACCCCAAGTCCTATTTTATTTTTATTTTGAAACAGGGTCTGCCAGGTTGATGAGAGTCTCACTACTTGCTCAGGCTGTCCTGGAACCTACAATCCTCCTGTCTCAGCCTCCCAAGTACTGGGATTATTGGCCTACACCACCATGCCCAGTTTATTTATTTATTTTTATTTTAATGAGGTAAGCTCTGCTAAATCTTTATTCCCGTAAGTGAGAAATGGAAATGGAAAATTTTTATTGTGGCAACATTACTCAGTTTTTAAACTTCTTTCAAGTTATGTGCTAGAAATATTGCATTGTTAATAATAATAATATCACTGACAACAACCTGATTAGGTGCTTCTTCAGTTTTGTTGACATCATGTAATTAGAAACCACCTAATTTAGCCAGGCGTTGGTGGTGCACGCTTGTAATCCCAGTACTTGGGAGGCTGAGACAGGAGGATCGCAGGTTCATGGCCAGCCTCAGCTACTTAGTGAGGTCCTTAGCAACACAGTGAGACCCTGTTTCAAAATAAAGAATAAAAAATAGGACTGGGAGTGTAGCTTGGAGGTAGAATGCCCCTGGGTTCAATCCCCAGTACAGCAAAAAAAAAAAAAAAAAAAAAAAGGAAAGAAAAGAAAAGAAAAAAAGAAACCACCTAACTTTGCAGACATATTTGTTACTCAGTTCTTAGAGAAACTTCATTTCTGGAAGTCTCCCAAATGGACTTCATTAAGACTTGTCTGAGGAGTATTAGATACTCTTACTCTTTCACGTAGAGGCATCTTGGTATACTCGGAATCCTTTAGGTTTAGTTTAATCCTTTAGGTCAGTTTGCTCAGAGCTTTAGGTTTGGTTCATTCAATCTGTGAAAATGTCTGACATATAAAATAGTTGGCCAAACCAGTCCTTCTGTCAAAACAATAAGCCAAATCATACTTACTTTCCATCAGAAAAATAAATCTAATTTCATATTTGAATCAAATAGATGAGCTGATAGGCATCCTAATAATTAATCATCTTTCTTCCTAATTCTAATGCTAAGACAATATTTACATTAATCATGAAGTTTTGCCATTATTATTGAGTAAAACAGAGGACTGCCACTCTTCTTACTGAAGCTCTTTTGTTTTGGTCTCTGAAGAGTCTATATTCAGGGACAATTCCTTTTGTGATAATATGTAGAGAATGGAAGAGATACAGTTGTTGGGCAAAATTGCCATGACTTTTGCTGTCCCACTCTATCACACGTTGAAAACTGAAACATCCCAACCCAGATTTCTTTTTTCTTTTCTTTCTTTTTTTCTTTCCCTCTTTTCTTTTTTTTGTGGTACTGGAGATTGTACCCACGGGTGTTCTAACTCTGAGCTACATCCCCTAGTCCTTTTTATTTTGAAACAGGGTCTTATTAAGTTGTTGAAGCTGGCCTCGAACCTGCAATCCTCCTGTCTCAGCCTCCCAAGTACTGGGATTACAGGCGTGCACCACCACACCCAGCTCAAACCCAGATTTCTAACACTTTGCTTTGCTTTAAACAGAAATGGGTTTACGGGGCTGGGGTGGTTCGTTAGTGGTAGAGCATTTGCCTAGCATGTATGAGGCCTTGGGTTCCATCTTTACCACTTGAAAAAAAAAGGTTTAAGACAGGGAAAGCTGCTAAAGCTGCTATGGTCTATGGGTTTTTGGTGTCTTAAAGATGGCTTTATCAACACAGACATTTTGAATTCTTTCTGTTTTCATTTTTTAGTTTTCTCTTTCAGGGCAATACAATACTGTAAGTTTGGGGATGCATGACAGACATGTCTCTTTCTTTTCTTTTCTTTTCTTTCTTTCTTTTTTAAAAAAAGTTTTTTTTTTAGTATTAGGGACTAAATCCAGGGTCTTGCATGTCCCAGATAAGCACTCTACCATTGAGCTATACACCCAGCCCTTTTTTATTTTTGCTTTTGTTTTGAGACCAGGTCTTCGGAAGTTGCCTAGGGTAGGCTCAAAGTCTTGCCTCAGCCTCCCAAGTAGCTGGGGTTTCAGAAATGTGCCACTGTACCCAACTGAGATATATCTTTCTGAGTTTGATCCTCAGTAACACACACACACATACACACACACACACACACACACACACACACTCTCTCTCTCTCTCTCTCTCTCTCTCTCATGGCCTAGCAAAGCCACCCATAGAATCAGGAAAATTCCTGTTTCCCTTTCCAAAGCCTTCATTTTTGCCATCCAACCCCAGTCTGAATGGATTCTGAATAAACTATGTAAAAAGGAAAGAGAAAAGGGAAAAATAATTGCTTTATCCTAATCCAAGTGTGGAGAGTAAGCTATGTCCTGCAGAGTTACTCCATGATGAATAGAATAGCAGTTTCCAGGCTGTGCCTAGCCTGAGTTATTCCATGTGTAAAGCAGCAGTTTGCCATGAGTGACTCCATTTTGAGTACGAGTGCTAAAGTAGAACGACTCTATACCTTGTTTATACAAGTAAACAACCACCATCTGCCCAGCACAACCACAAGGAACAAACTGATAAATCAATTAATTTCACTATTAAAAAAAAGACCACCAGACCACCATTTATTTTATTATTTAATTCAAGAAAATGGATTTATTGAATTAAATCAGAAGCACATGGATGCATGAGTGTATAGAGCATGTATCAGAGAAATTAGGCCCATGAGTTTATCAATCTAACCCCCTCACATGAAACACATAGAAAGGAGAAGCACCCAAGACTGGTTATGGTGGCACACACCAATCTGGCATCATATCATCCAGAGAACGTGTCAGGAGGTCGACAGGCGATGAACCTCCCACTCTGTCCCGGGGCTTCAGGCTCCATCTCCCTGCTGGACACAGCTCACTGCAGAACTGCCGGCCTGCTCTCTGGACCCTGGCTTCGAATAAGTCCCCCACTCTGACAGCTCTGTGCCCTGGACAAGTTCTTTGGCTCTTGTCCTAGTTGCTCTGGTAAGTAACTTTCTTCTACAGTCAGCATATGTAGTTTCCAAAAATCCTTCAGCCGCCTTCATCTTAGCATCCATACACTCACTACTCACTTCCCACGATGTGATGAACAACGATTCTTTCTTTTTTTTTTTTTTTTTTTTGCAGTACCGGGGATTGAACCCAGGGGCATTCTACCTCCTAGCTATACCCCAGGCCCTATTTTTTATACTTTATTTTGAAACCGGGTCTCACAAAGTTGCGGAGGGCCTCACTAAGTAGCTGAGGCTGGCCGCAAACCTGGATCCTCCAGTCTCCGCCTCCCAAGTACTGGGATTACAAGCGTGTGCCACCACGCCTGGTCTTGAATAACGATTCTTGCATCACTTAAGCTACCCAGAGCTGCCAGTAAATTCAACATCATCTCTGAGTCCAGAGTTTCCTTTCATCACAAACAAACTTTGCTTAGGCCATGACTGTCATGGTGCTGAGAGGGATACACTCTGTGTCTGGTCTGTGGTCCAGGTCATTAGAAGTTTTCCATGTTTGATATAGGCCCTTCGTGAATTTTTGTTAGCATCATTGTTTTTGATGGGGCAGGTTCTTCAACAGCTTTTATCACTTGTTATTGTTCTTTAAGGTTGTAGCTGTGGTGGAGCGGGACATGTCTGACTGGTTAGCAATAACCATCACTGATATTCCCCACCTGTGTAGTCTTTAAGCACTTTTTTTTTGAGAGGGCGAGGGTACTGAGGATTGAACCCAGGGGCATTCTACCGCTGTGCTACACTCCCAGCCCTTTTGATTTTGAAACAGGGTCTCACTGAATTGCTGAGGCTGTTCTCGAACTGCAAGTCTCATCCTCCCAAGTACTGCGATTACAGGTGTGCGCCACTGCACCTGGCTCTTAATCACTTTGTTTGTTTGTTTGTGGTACTGGGGATGGAACCCAGGGGCTTTCTACATCCAGGCTATACCACCAGACCTATTTTATTTTTTTATTTTGAAACAGGGTCTTGCTAGGTTAATGAGAGTCTCAGTACTTGCTGAGGCTGTCTTCAAACCTGCAATCCTCCTGTCTCAGCCTCCCAAGTACTGGGATTACAGGCGTGTGCCACCAGGCCTGGCTGTATGCAGTCCTTTAAGGATCAGGTTTCTTCCATGCATGGCTCTGCTGTCTTCAACGTGTCACTCAGATGCACCCTGGCACCCTCCAAGTAGCACATGGGGCAAGGAGAGAGTGTGTGGGCAAGGCACACCCTTCTTAAATGCCTTGATAGGGCAGTAGCACATTCCTTCTCAAAACTGGTTTCATTCCTCAAAACTGGTCATATAGTCCTACTTTTGGGTACAAGGGAGCTGGGAAATGTAGTTACCTAACTGTACAAGAAGAAAAAATGTCTATGGTGAGTATCTGGCTAGTTTCTCTCCTGGGAATTTTTTTTTTTTTTTGTGGTGGTACTGGGATGGAACCCAGGGGCTATCTACCTCTGGGCTATATCTAGCCCTATTTTACTTTTTATTTTGAAACAGAGTCTTGCTAAGTTGCTGAGAGCCTCATTAAGTTGCTGAGGCTGGCTTTGAACCTGGGATCCTTCTGTCTCAGCCTCCCAAGTACTAGGATTACAGGCGTGTGCCACCACGCCTGGCTTCCTGGGGACTTTAAAAACTGGTTGTAGGGGCTGGGGATGTGATTTAGTGGTAAAGCACTTGCAGGAGGTTGTGGGTTGAGCTCCAGCACCATGCAAAAACTGGTTGGAATCTTACCTGGTTTGATCTATTTCTAAATGCAAAAGAGGGATCTCACTGGACATCATTTCTCAGAGACAAAGGAATGAGATGACTGCGAGAGCTTCCTATGGTTGCATGTAAGGAATTATTATTTTTATGTATATTTTAAGCCGAGATTACATGCCTGTAATCCCAGCTACTAGGGAAGCTGAGGCAGGAGGATCTGAAGCTTGAGGCCAGCTTCAGCCATTTAGCAGGGCCCTGTCTCAAAATAAAAAATAAAAAGGGCTGGAGATATAGGTCAGTGGTAGAGTGCCCCGGGTTCAATCCTCAGTAACACACACACACGCACACACACACACACAGTGTCTTTTATTTTAAAAATGTTTTAGGAGCCAGGCGTGGTGGCATACACTTGTAATCCTAGTACTTGGTAGGCTGAGACAGGATCGCAGGTTCAAAGCCAGTTCTGAGCTTAGTGAGGCTCTCAGCAACCTAGTGAGACCCTGTTTCCAAATAAGAAATAAAATCAGGCTGGGGGTGTAGCTTGGAGGTAGAATGGCTCATGGTTCAATCCCCATCACCAAAAAATAAATAAGTAAATAAATAAATAAATAAATAAATAAATAAATAAGTAAAATAAAAATATTTTAGGTCAAGAGTATAACCTCAAGAATTCTCTGATTCAGCAACAGCTTCAAAGATAGCCACCTACCTGATGACTCAGATGGAAAGTAAGATAGGGCCCTGAGACTTGAAGACATAAAGACAGAGATTTCTGTCTTATAGTCCTTCATACACCAAAGAGAGTTGACAGTCTTTTGGGGCCTGGTATATTTTATTGGCAAAAAGCTTCCCTTTCTGCTTTCCTTCTGATGAGCTCCCTTCTGAAGCATCAGTCCAGCAGCTCGTTTACTCCAGCTGCAGAGCAAGTCAATTCCAGAGGGGACACGAAGATCAAGTTATGTAGATCACCCAAGAAATGGAGCATAGAATAGACATTTTCCAGTGACTACTGTAATCATATAGAATTTTGCTAATTAAACAGCCAATTTAAATGCCAGCTCTACTAACTGGATTTTGAGTTACATTTAATTTTAATTGTTTCTGTTCTCTAAAAATATACATAAGAGCTTTTTAATTTTAATTCCACATTTTATGCAGTAGTTAATTCTCCCACACAGTCAGCTCCAACAGTTGCAAAAGCAGAAATAAGTGCTTGCTGAGGGTATGGTTTCTCAGTTTTAAGCTTAAAAAAAAGGTTATTGGTTGAACTATTTAGATTAAACACTACTTTTAATATAATCTACCAGTCTCACAAATGCCAAGTCCACAGTGTGGTCTATATGATTGCAATTGTGATCAAATTCTAACTTTATAGAGCTTATTTTCCATTAAAAACAGTCCCCTTCTTCCTCTTGATTGCTAAGTCAGTTTTCTATTGTCATCATCGTGCCACCAAAACCATGGCATTGCAAGTCAACATCAAGGTTTGGTGGGACAGGTAGAGGGAGCAGTCAAGAATGACTCCAATCTTTAGAGTTTGGGAAACTTTGGGGTTAAGAAAATGACTTCATTGTTGGATATGGTGGCGCGTGCCTGTAATATTAGTACTTGGGAGGCTGAGACAGGAGGATCACAGGTTTGAGGTCACCTTCAGCCACTTAGCAAGACTCTGTTTCAGAATAATAAGATAGGCCTGGGGACATAGCTCGGAGATAGAATGCCCCTGGGTTCAACCTCCAGTACCAGAGAGAGAGAGAGAGAGAGAGAGAGAGAGAGAGAGAGAGAGAAAGAGAGGAGGGATGTAGGTTTATTTTTATTTTTATTTTTATTTTTTTGGTACTGAGGATTGAACCCAGGGGCATTCTACCTCTTAGCTATACCCCAGCCCTATTTTACTTTTATTTTGAAATGAAGTCTTGCTAGGTTGATGATAGTCTCACTACTTGTTCAGGCTGTCCTCGAACCTGCGATCCTCCTGTCTCAGCCTCCCAAGTACTGGGATTACAAGTGTGTGCCACCACACCTGGCTTGCTGCAGGCTTTTGTATTGGATATACTGAATTTTAGGTCAAAGCTGGAGATGCAGTGAAAATTTCAGGACTCCATCACTTGCCACTCCTTGCTTTGAACATTGCCATCTTGTGGTGCAGAACTATTTGTAATCTCTTGAACACACCACCCTCTTATACTTCCATGCCTTTCTCTTGCTGTTACCTCTGATTAGATGCCATTCCTTTTTTTTTCCTTCTTGCTTTCTTTCTTTTTTTGGTACTGGGGGTTGAACCCAGGGTCATTCTACCCCCAAGCTTCACCCCCCAGCGTTATTTTATTTTTATTTTGAAACAGGGTCTTGCTAAGTTGCTGAGAGTCTTACCAAGTTGTTGAGACTGATCTCAAACCTGTGATCCTCCTGTCTCAGCCTCCCAAATACTGGGATTATAGGTGTGCACCACCACACCACGCACTTTCTTGCTGCTATCATCATCATCATCATCATCATCATCATCATCATTATTTGGTGCTAGTATTGAACCCAGGGCCTTATACATACTAAGCACATGCTCTGCCACTGAGCTACACCTTCGGTCCCCACACTCGCAGTCTTTCTTTTTTTAGAAATCAGATCTAGAACCAGGTGTGATGGCGCATGCCTGCAATCGCAGTACTTGGGAGGCTGAGACAGGAGGATCACAGGTTTGAGGACAGTCTCAGCAAGTGGCAAGTAGTGAGACTCTCATCAACCTAGTGAGAGCCTGTTTCAAAATTTGAAAAAATAATAAAATAGGACTGGGTGTATAGCTTGGAGGCAGAATGCCCCTGGGTTAAATCCCCACTACCCCAAGGGGGAAAGAAGATCTACTGATATATAATCTACATATAGTAAGATCTATTCTTTTTAAACATAGATACAGGCTTGCATATTCACTAAAGTATAGTCATGGAACCACCACTTCCTAAAGATATAGAAAACTTTCTTTGTGTTCCTTCATGGTCAATCCTCCAACCCTATTCCTAACCACTAATCTGGTCTCTGTGCCTATAGTTTTGCTCTTTCCAGAACCTCATATCAATGCAATCATACTGTTAGCTTTTTGTGTCTGGCTTCTTTTGCTTAGCATATAATTTTTAGGATTCATCCGTGGTATTGCATGTATCAGTAATTTGTTTTTTATTGCTGAGCAGCATTCCTTTGTATGAATGTGTTATATTTTATATATGCATTCACTAGTTGAAGAACAATTGAATTATTTTAATTTTTGCTTATACATAGAGCTATTGTACACATGCATGTACCGGTTTTTGTATGGACACATATTTTAGTTTCTTTTGGACAAATTCCTAGCAGAGAGATTGCTGGCTCACAACAGAAATGTATGTATATATACATGTATTTAAATGTATGTTATGTTTAACTTTATAACAAACTGTCAAACTGTTTTCTTTTGCTGTACTGGGGATTGAACCCAGGGGCATTCTACCTCCGAGCTACACCCTCAGCCCTATTTTTTTATTCTTTATTTTGAAACAGGGTCTTACTAAGTTGCGGAGGGCCTCACTATGTAGTTGAGGCTGGCTGCGAACCCGGATCCTCCGGTCTCAGCCTCCCAAGTACTGGGATTACAAGTGTGCACCACCATGCCCGGCTGTCAAACTGTTTTCTAAAGTGACTGTACAGTTTGTATTACCACCAATAAAGTGGAACGAAAAGCTAAGGTATAATGTATGAGAGCTGCATCTACGTTATCCCTGCTAGCAAAGCCAGTCACTCTGTTGTTAGCAGCCAGAGAGCGAGGCTCACATGGCTGGGAACTGAAGTGAAATGTCTGCCCAACACCAGCCAGGAACCGAGGCTCACCTGGAACCATGAGAGGGAGTGTAGCCGTGGGTTCTCTGGCCTCCGCTGAGCTTGGAGATGACTGCAGTCCCTGTGACAGCTCGACTGCCACCTCATGGGAGATCTTGATTCAGAACCAACCAGCTAAGAGGCTCCTAGATATCCGACCCTCAGAAACTATGTGAGATAACATGTTTGTTGTTTTAGCTGCTAGGTTTGGAGTAATTTGTTACACAGCAATAGACAGTACACCAAACTAAGTACAACAGGCAGTACACCAACACAGACAGTATATCAAACTAAGTCACTGGCATGAAGCTCGAGGGAGATGTCAGGTCTGGAACTGAGAGTTTTGCGTGCTTCGTGTTTGAGGGCAGAGCTTCTAACCCTGTTTCTGGAAATAGATCCAGAATGTCTCTAATTATCTTAAATAATATAAATGATTCTCAAAACAAAATTTGTTTTATTTTTGTGCTACTGAGGATCAAACACAGGGGCATTCTACCTTTGAGCTACACTCCCAGCCCTATTTTATTTTTTATTTTGAAACAAAATCTCTCTAAGTTGCTAAGGTTCTTGCTAAGTTGCTGAGGCTAGCCTCTAACCTGCTATCCTCCTGTCTCAGCCTTCCAGGTATTGGGATTACAGGCATGTGCCAACATGCCCAGCATAAAACTGATTTTAAAAATACAGTATTTTAGCTGGGTGTGGTGGTGCATACCTGTAATCCCAGTACTTAGGAGACTGAGATAGGAGGATCACAGGTTGGAGGACAGCCTCAGCAAGCAGTGAGACTCTCATCAACCTAGCGAGACCCTGTTTCAAAATGAAAAATAAAGTAGGGCTGGGGTGTAGCTTGGATGTAGAATGCCCCTGGGTTCAATCCCCAGTAACACCCACAAAAAAACCCCAACTATAAACAAACAGTATTTTAGCTGGGTATGGTGAGGTACACCTATAATCCCAGTACTTGGGAGGCTGAACAAGAGGATTGCGGGTTTGAGGCCAGCCTCAGCAACTTAGTGAGACCCTGTTTCAAAATAAAAAATAAAATAGATCTGGGGGTATAGCTCAGAGGTAGAATGCCCCTTGGTTCAATCACCAGTACCACAAAAACAAACAAGAAAAAAGCAGTATTTTGGGGGTAGGGAGAGGGGATGTATACTCACATCATGATAATGTTGTTTTAATTCTCTGAAGTCTAGGAGACATGCTCTAGTTTCTCTTTGTCTCTTTATTGACAACTCTCATTCTGCACTTTATGGCATTCTATTTCTTTTCAGGCATATGCAATTCTTTGCCTCCCATTCTTCCGCCTCCTTTTTCTTTTGGAACCCAACTTTAGTGTTTCGAAGAATGACTCAAGTTAAAGCAACTCCAGTGGAGAATAGCTCACAGAGCAAACTACGGCACAGGTGGCCTTTGAATCTGATCAGGCACAGAGAAGGATAAAGGGGAAACCTTCATTCCCTCTGCCTGTTTGGCTCCTGTCTCGCCAGGAGTACATTTATCGTGGAAATGCGAGTGTGCGAGATGTATGGTATGGAGGAGGGCTGGCGCATAGTGGTTGATTCATCCTGCCTCTAAAATGCTGGAGAAACCTGGAGGCACCTTCCTTTGTGAGAGGCAGGGGCTCCCACTGTCTGAACCAGGGCTGCTTCCGCCCAGGGACCGAGGCCGGGCAGCAGTTAGAGGCTAAGAGTAGACAGTGTCTCTACCCTTCAATTCAACCAGAGGGCAGGGGCGGGGATGACTGTCATGTGAGAAGGAGGCCTGCCTGGATGATGTGAGTGACTAGGTCTCCCCTTTCCTCCTTAAACACAGTTTCCATCGAATGGTAGTCGAGATTTCAGGCTGGAGCAACTGGCACTGCTAGCCCCTCCTTCTAACCAGAACTAGGGAATTCTTCTTATCCACACCAAAAGCATCATTCAAAGGAAATCTCCTTTCCTTAGTAAAAGTGCTGCTGATTCCCTCCTACCAAGTTCTTTGCTCTGTTGTGCACATGCGTGTGTGTATGTGTGTGTGTGTGTGTGTGTGGTACTGGGGCTTGAACCTGGGACATTCTACCTCCAAGCTATACCCCCAGTCCTTTTTAATTTTTTTTTTTTTTAAACAGGGTCTTGCTAGGTTGCTGAGTCTTGCTAAATTTCTGAGGCTGGTCTTGAACTTGGGATTTCAGACATGTGCCACCATACCTGGCCACTCTATCTGAAAGCTGCACATGGAACTGGGCATGCTGGTGCACACCTGTAATCCCAGTACTTGGGAGGCTGAGACAGGAGGATCACAAGTTTGAGGCAGCCTCAGCAATTTAGTGAAACCCTCAGCAACTTAGTGAGACCCTGTTTTTAAATAAAAAAGAAAAAGGGCTGAGGCTGTAGCTCAGAATGCCCCTGGGTTCAATGCCTAGTACCAAAAAAAAAAAAAAGAAAGAAAGAAAACTGTGCATGCCATTCATACAGAGGTTCTGAATGGCCGTGCCCTTACCTTTCATGTCAAAACAGGCCAGCCTTTTAAGAAAGCAGATCTTTAGACAAATCCCTGCAACATCCAATGTCTCCTGAGATTTCCCTGCACAATTGGGGTAGGAAGTTCTTTTGGGATGCATTCCCTCCTCCATCCGTACATACTGCACTATAAATATAACTGCACTCTATTGATACAATTATTTCTCTCTCCGATCTTGTACAAACCCCATTTCTTCTCTGAAGCCTTTCATTGATAGCTCACTATTGAAAGCTTTCTGAAATGGAAGTGGGAGGAGACACACACAAAGCAAGAAGAAATGGGAAAATGTTGAACAAATTACTTTTCACCTGCAAGATTTCTCTCCCTTTCTTTGTGGCGTTTTTTGCCTCGTCTATTGACATTTCGGACCAGAGGAAGATTATATACACTTGTACCAGCAGTTTCTTTATCTCTCTGAGGGTTCAAGCAACAGAGGTTGTTAGCCTGAGAAACAGGATGTTTGCATTATTGATTAGGTGACACTGTTTTGACAGAAACAGCAGAGAATTCTTGGCCGCTTTGTGTGACAAGTGAGCCTGCTTCATGTCCATCAGTTCTGGGGAGATTCTATCGCTTCACGTGTGTGAGACATCACATCTCAGGTTATTCTTTCTGTCAGTTCCTGTACCCGCTACTGCTGCTCACTAAACACCTTATCTCAGCTGAGAGACTGTCGCTGCCTGTCTCTGTGTCTGTGACCAGGGGATAGTTGTTTTGGTGCTTCAGGCTATGACTCACATAGCTGAACAAATGACATGACCATTTTCAATATAGTTATGCCACAGGGGCAGTTGCAGATGAAAACAAACCCTGTTGCTCCTTACCTACATTTCTGGCTTGCTGAACAATCCAATCATGGCCCTCAAGCTTTGGCAGATAAAATAGAAATGTCTGGTCTCAGCTGAGAAAGATTTTGATCCAGTAGGTGCCAGATGGGCCCCAGGAATCTGTACTTTAAACAAACACCCTAGTAATTCCGATTTTAGATGAAATGTGGGACATACTTCCAAAAGCACAGATGCACAACATTAAACAGTGGATATTAGGAAATGAGGGTGTTTGCAGCCTCACAACAAGACAAAAGGATATTGATGGAAAATCCCAAGGCTTCTAATTTATAGTAACCAAGTTAGCAATGAATAGACATTAGTAATGTTTTATTTCTCTCCCCCCCCCCCAGTACTGGGAATGGAACCTAGGGATATTCTACCTCTGAGTTACACCCCAGCCCTTTTTATTTTGAAACAGGGTCTTCTTAAGTTCCTGAGGATCTTGCTAAGTTGTTGAAGCTGGCCTCGAATCTATGATTCTCCTGTCTCAGCCTCCCAAATACTGGGATTACAGGCCTGCGCCACCACGCCAGGCTAATTTCTCTTTGGTTAATATGCCTGGTGGATAAGCACAAGATAATTAAATCTAGTAATCATCTTAAGAAACTTAAAACATTTTATTTATTAAACATTTTGATTAATATGGGTCATCCATATTACTAAAAAATTGACACCCAAATATGTAGGAATTTAGTAGCATCCTAAATTAGTGTAAAAGAAGATATATTATTCCATACATGTTATTGCAACAACTGGCTTGCCATTCAGATTTGGAAAAAAGTTGGATTTCTGCCTCATTCCTTATCCCAAAATACATTATAGATGAATTAAAGATTTAAACCTAAAATAAATAAAACTGTATAGATTCTGAGATAAAATATTGGCACTTCTTTTAATATCTTTGCATTACATAAATACTGCAAGTCTAAAAGTGAAAAATAAGCCAGGTATGGTAGCATATGCCCGTAATTCCAGTGCTTGGGAGGCTGAGACAGGAGGATTGCAGGTTTGAGGCAACTTCAACAAGTCAGCAAGACCCTCAGCAATTTAGTGAGACCCTGTTTCAAAATAAATAAAAAGGGCTGGGTTCAATCCCTCGTAACAAAATAAATAAATAAATTAAATAAATAAAAGAAAAGTAAAAATAGACAAAATTGACTACATAAAAACTATTATAAAAATATCATAGAAAAGCCAAAATTCAGCAGGGCATGGTGGCATATGCCTGTAAATCTCAGTATTTGGGAGGCTGAGATGGAAGAATCACAGGTTCAAGGACAGCCTCGGTAACTTAGCAAGGCCCTCTGCAACTTAGTGCAACCCTGTCATAAAATAAAATAATAAAAAGGGCTGGGGGTGTAGCTTGGAGGTAGAATGCCTCTGGGTTCAATCCCCAGTACAACAACAACAACAACAAAAAAACCCTCCAAAATTCAAACTTAAAATTAAAAATAAAATAAAAACTTGAGAAAGATTTTTGAATAGATAGTACACAGGAAAAATAATCCATAAATGGCCTACAATTTGTGAAATGATCTTTCCCTATGCTCAAAATTAAGCAAATGCAAATAAAAATAAGATGCTCTTTTTCACCTATTAGTTCACAAAAATTAATATATTTCAGGGCATGAGCTTTGAGGAGGGGTAGAGAAGAGCACCTGAGCAATTTCTGTTCACGTTGAAAACACTCACATTCTTTGATCCAGCAATTCTACTTCTAAAACCTTATCCTAGGGCTAGGGGTGCAGCTCAGTGGTAGAGCATGTGCTTGGCATGCATGAAGTTCTGGGTTCATTCCCCAGCACCAAATAAATAAATAAAAAACACACAACGTATCCTACAACTGTAATTATACATGTAACTAGAGTAAGATGACAATTCTAGTATTGTTTATAATGGTAAAAGAACTGGATATGATGCAAGCGTTCTACCATTGAGTTATATCCCAGCAGCAAATGATTAATAGAGGAATGGGGAATAAAATTGATCAAATTATGTTATGTGCATGCATAAATATGTAACAAGGATTTTACCATTATGTATAGCATAAAGCACAATAAAAATCTTTTTAAAAATAAACACTTTTAGCTAGGTGTGGTGGTGAATGCCTGTAATCCCAGTACTTGGGAGGCTGAGACAGGAGGATCACAGGTTCCAGGCCAGTCTCAGCAACTTAGCAAGACTGTGTTTCAAAATAAAAAATAAAAAGGGCTGGAGGTAAAATGCCTGTGGGTTAAATCCTCAGTACCAAAAAAAAAAAAGATACTTTTGAGAATGGCACTTAAGATTTTAGAGTAGGAGGAAAACTTATTTTTCATCGTGTGCTCTTCTATTGCTTGAAAATTTAAACTTATATAACATAGCATTGAAATTACTGAAGAAAAAGCTACTTAAAAAAGCAAGCATTTTATATAACTTCAGTTGTTGTTTGTAACAATCATTCTTTGCTATTACAAAGATCAAATTATGTTTAATAAAGCAAATCAAGTAAGCATACAAACATGTACAAAGGTAGGTGGAGAAAAATTAATGTGTTTAGCATAGCTTGGATGTTGTATGTACTTAATTACTGTGTCAGAATTTTTATTTTTATTTATTTTTTTGGTACTGGGAATTGAACCCAGAAGCATTGTACCTCTAAATTACACCCCCAGCCCTATTTTATTTCTTTTATTTTTTTTCAGAACTGAGGATTGAACCCAGGGGCATTCTACCTCTGAGTTACACCCCCAGCCCCATTTTTTATTCTTTTATTTTGAAACAGGGTCTCACTAAGTTGTGAAGTTGTAGAGGGCCTCACTAAGTAGTTGAGGCTGGCCATGAACCTGCGATCCTCCTGTCTCAGCCTCCCAAGTACTGGGATTACAAGTGTGCGCCACCACGACTGGCTTTATTTCTTATTTTGAAACAGGGTCTCACTAAGTTGCTGAGGCTGGTCTTGAACCTGCAATTCTCCTGTCTCAGCCTCCCAAGTACTGGGATTACAGGCATGTGCCACCATGCCCACTATGTGTCATAGTGCTTTGCAAAGAAGTTCCTGACTTGTTCTATGTAGTATATGTGGTTTCAGAACTTTGTCTAGAAAAGGTGGTGAGTTTCCCTGATTGATTCCAGTGTCATTAGCCAATTTACCTTCTTGGCAAAGGACATCTCATATTTTAGTCCCTGGGAGGTCACTGCAAATGAGTGAATAGTAGTGTTTGTATTCTTTACCCACCAAGCCTGACGTTATCCAGAGAGGGGGAAATAGAGTTACCAGGTATGGGATAGAACTGCCAATAAT
Source organism: Glis glis (assembly GCA_004027185.1). Lineage (NCBI taxonomy): Eukaryota > Metazoa > Chordata > Mammalia > Rodentia > Gliridae > Glis > Glis glis. Next base: position 47,867 of record PVJS01008515.1, read on the forward strand.
ATATAAAAGCAGATGCACAAAACAGTGAAACCTAAAATCAAATCCAATTTTTGTAACAGTATTTTCTCCAATTATAAAAGTGCTGCTGAAGCTGGGCGTGGTGGCACATGCCTGTAATCCCAGTACTTGGGAGGCTGAGACAGGAGGATCGCAGGTTCAAAGACAGCCTCAGCAAATAGTGAGACTCTCATTAGCCCAGCAAGACCCTATTTCAAAATAAAAATAAAATAGGGCTGGGGGTGTAGCTTGGAGGTAAAATGCTCCTGGGTTAAATATCCGCTACCACCAAAAAAAAAAAAAAAAAAAAAAGTGCTGCTGAGCCGTAGGCCAGGGGACCTGACTTTAGGGAGTCCCAACAAATCAGGTCTGGCCACTCACTCAAATGACAAACAGAAAAAAGTAAGTAATGCTAAAGTAATGGTGACATAGGCATTTTATTCAGTATTGCTATACCAGGAAGGCAAGGGAAACCAAGCGTCCTTAGTCCCATCTTTGGGGGGTACTGATATGAGCTTCAGGTTTAAGGAGAAGGAGAATTGGGGCAGGGGGCCAGAGGTATGCATAACTAAGCAGTGGTCGATCATCTTCTCAGGTCTGGTTCTTTGAGATCCTGGAGAAGCAGTTACTGCTTGATGGGTGTCCAGTTCCATGGTGAGATGCTGCTCCTGCATAGCGGGCGGCCTCTATTCCCATCGTGGCTCTCTGTTCCTGGCAGATTTAGGGCAATGACTGGAGAGACTTCTAGGCACACTCCTGGGGTTTGGAACTGGATGTTATAAAAGCTGGCAGTTGACAATCTGTTAATTATGATGTTCCTGCAAATCTTGGAAATATCTTATCTTATCTTGGTGCCTGTAGCCTTGAAGGGGGACAAAAGAGCTAAGGTAGATTTAGGGCTTATCGACCTTGTATTACAGTTTTTAGACAGACAGTCCTTAAGTGACTGACATGTCTATGTGTAGAATTGGACAGAAATCTGACCCAAAGTTTAAAGTAGAAAGAAGAAAGCTGGGCTTAGTGGTACATACCTGTAATACCAGCTACTCAGGAGGCTGAGGCAGAAGGATCACAAGTTTGAGACCAGCCTGGGTAACTTAGTGAGACCCTGTCTCAAAATAAAATAAATATGATCGGGGATATAGCGCAATGGTGGATTGCATGTCTAACATGTGTGAGGCTCTGGGTTTAATACCCAGAACACACCCCTCTCCCCAAAAAAGAGAGATACAAAATTAAGGCAGAGGTGCCAAGTTTTTATCCTTTTTTTAGTTACCCATTAGACATCTGTAGGCCCAAGTGAAGAGCCAATGCTTTAAGCAAAATCAGTCTCTAAGTTACTGTTATAAAAGTAATATATGTTTATTATAGAATGTATAAAGAAGTATAATTTATACTTAACAGAAAGAAATTCCCTAAACTTTGAATACAAATGCAGAGTTTCCTCCAGTTTTTGTATTCTGTCCAGTGTGTGTGTGTGTATGTGTGTGTGTGTGTGTGTGTATATATGTGTGTTACTAGGGACTTAACCCAGGGACATTTTACCTCTGAGCTACACCCCCAGCTCTATTTTATTGTTAATTTTGAAACAAGGTCTTACTAAGTTGCAGTCACTAAGTTGCTGAGGCTGGCTGCAAACCTGCGATCCTCCTGTCTCAGCCTCCCAAGTACTGGGAACACAAGCATGCACCACCCTGCCTGGCTTCTGTCCACTATTTTAAGGAGAATTTGGGTAGGGATAGAGACTTATGTATAATTTGCTTATATATGCAGAAACATGTAGAAAACTGGAAACATTTCTCCTCCTCCTCCTCCTTCTGGTACTGGGGACTGAACCCAGGGGCATTCTACCTCTGGCTATACCCCCAGCCCTTTTTATTTTGAAACAGGTCTCGCTAAGTTGCTGAGGCTGGCCTCTAGCCTGTGATACTCCCATCTCAGCCTCCCAAGTACTGGGATTACAGGGGTATGCCACCATGACCGGCTTGAAACATTACTTCTGAGTAGGGAAATTGGGAGTCTGGGGAAAGAGTTCAACTGTGGAAGGGACTGTTTTGATAACACTTTTGTATTATTTATTTATTTTGCCACATTATTTAAAAAATACAAAAACACTATATAAACCTTTAAAATATTACAAAAGCTTTCATATGTATCTTCTAATATTTATAATTTTTTTGGTACTGGGGATTAAACTCAGGGGCATTTGATCTCTGAACTACACCCTCAACCTTTTTTATTTTTTATTTCAAAACAGGATCTCTCTATGTTGCTAATGTTGGCCTTGAACCTGTGATTCTCCTGTCTCAGCCTCCCAAGTACTGGGGTTATAGGCATGCACCACCATGCCTGGCTATATTCATGACTTTTATATAGAAATGTGAAATAAAAAGCCAGGTATGGTGGCACATGCTTGGATCACAGGGTCAAGGACAGCCTCAGCAAGTATTGAGACAATAACCTGGAAAGATCCTGTTTCAAAATAAAAGTAAAATAGGGCTGGGGGTGTAGCTAGGTGGTAGAATGTCCTGTGGTTCAATCCCAAGTCACACACACACACACACACACACACACACACACACAAACACACACACACAGTGAAATAAAAATAAAACCCACTTTTAAATCATAAATCAAAATAATTAATAAGAGCATACAAGAAACACCATTTCTACTTAATCATCCAGAGGGAGAGAGAAGAAAGATTAAAAGAAGGCACAAATAAAGGGGAGAGAATAAAATAGAGGAGAATGGAATTCCTGAGTGAAAGTGAGGGAGGAAAAAGGAATCTTTCCAAAGGCCCTGAAAGATTTCCTTTCCCTCAAGCTATGAAGGCTTAAAATTTCCAAAATAAGTGGGCTATGTTGAAAACATGCTGCTAATCCTTTGAGATTTAAATGATAGAAATTCATGAATAATGGGGATATCAATCACCACTAGGAAAAGGTGAGTGGGTAGGGTGGGTACTAGAAGCATATAATGTAAATCTGAAAAGGTGTAAGAACCGAAACAAATCAATTTATCACAGAAAATAAATAACAGAACAAGGTTGCTTTCTGCAGTCAGTTCCTTCGTATTAAACAAAGAGGTGTGTGTGTGTGTGTGTGTGTGTGTGTGTGTGTGTGTGTGTGTTTGTGTGTGTGTGTGATGAATCTTCTAAGCTCTTTCCTGGGGAGGTCCTTTGTAGTTTGTAGCTAAGCCAGTTCCTACAGAAGTGACACTAAGCTGGGTAGATAGAGATAGGAACTTTTGAAAGGTCATGGATCTCTGTGTGGAAAAAAGCAGCCACAGCTGAAGATGGAGCCGGAGGGGCTGTGCGGGTTTTAGGGAGACATTGGACTTTGGGAAATGTGGAGTTAAGTGCTCCACAACTGGCAAGCCATAACACATTTATTTTCTGTTCAGGCAGAATCTGAGCTTTACAAAAGTGAAATGGAAAAAAAAAGACACATATATTGAAAACCATTCAGTCCTCAGAACTGCTTCTTTCCCTTTCCATGCATCTTTATTAAATCCAGATGCACATTAATTTTAGCAAAGTCTAATTAGGTGTGTTTTATTTTTCTGTTTTCTATTGGGTAAACCGGGAAATGCTGCATATCTGTTATCTGAAATTGATAGCTCTTCTGCTTTTAGAAAAACATCAGGTACTTAGCTAATTAAATGTGATGCTCGTAGAGTCTTGTTTATAGGAAAGTGTCAACTTTCAGGATGTCGTGTGTAAGTCTTGATAAAATTACATAGAAAATGACCGCATACTCTTCTTTTATAAGCTGACCTTGCAGTCATCACCGCCTGAAAATGGCTCAAAACAAAAAATGATCTAAGGATTGAAGCAAGATAAGATCAAATTGATGTCATGGTAATTACACTGAGTACCATTCAATCATTGGATGGAATTTAGAGTTGATCCCTAGGCTTAGATGCAGGTGGGAACATGCAGTTTTTATTACTCTGCTGGTATAAAAGACAGGTGGGGACTTTATTAACTGCAGTTACCGAGAAATCACAAGACGAAATTAAAATTCCTCTTCTGATTCACAATCGACTGCCCTGAACACATCCTGCAAAAACTCCAAAGGAAGGTAATATGAATGAAATAATTTGGGGGACTTTAACTGAGAAGTAAAATGTTTGAGAATACAGAGGAGCTTTCAGAGTCTGCATAAACTGTAGCAAGAACTCAGAGAGTAAGGCATTTGTGATTGAGTTGGGAGGAGGTCTGCAAAATTGTGGTCTGTGATCAGAGGCTAACATGTTATCTAACAGAAGCCAGAAACCAAATGTCTCCTGTTGGGATGCTGCAATGCCTTGTCAGCCTTCAAAAATGTTCCTCAAGAATTACCGGATGTCATTTGAAAGGCATTCTTTTGCCTGGCTTTCAGGAGCCAGGCAGAGGGCAAATAGACAGTATGCAAGTTGCCGATACAGTTTTATTATCAGTGTTTAAATGATGTGTAACCACATCTGGCAAGCTGGCCACTGACAAAGAGGTTCACTCTTTGTCAGTGGCCAAATGACCATAGCTTCTGATTATATTTTGAATGAATGTTCTCATGCAGACTTTGAATGCTAACACTAGAATTTCTTGAACATTGCTTGCATTTTCTTCTTTCATAAAATGCCACAAAGTAAGAGTTGGTAGTGTTTCTCCAACTATTACTGATAACCTTGCAATGATAAATCACTGGCCCAAATCTAATTGGGTAGTTCCAGTGAATTTCTGAAAACTTCTTTCCTGCTACTTTTTTCCCCCTTGTGGTGCTAGGGATTGTACCTGAGGTATTCTACTTCTGAGCTTCACCCCCAGCCCTATTTTTTTTTTAAACAGGGTCTTGCTAAGTTGCTGAGAGTCTTGCTAAGTTGTTGAGGCTGGCTGTGAACCTGCCATCCTCTGGTCTCAGCCTCCCAAGTACTGGGATTACAAAGCATGAGCCACCACACCCAGCTTCCAGCCCTATTTTTTTTTTTTTTTGCAGTACTGGGGATTGAAGTCAGGG